>CAEFZP010000316.1:0-14134 GCA_903064625.1 Mallotus villosus
AACTGGAAAATGAGATGATTGCTAGGGAATGTTCTCATGATAAGGTGAAATTGTATTTGTCTCGTAGCTAGCTGGGATTCCTTTACAGGAAACTCTCAAGGACCGATGATTATACACAATATAGAATTTGCAGTTTCTTAGGACAATTACTGTTTCGGGAAACAAGATCATAAACTAGTCTCTCTTACATATTATACTTTATAATTCTAGTCAATTTGACTCCCTTAAAACGAGAGGAGTTATATTGTGTCTGTGTGTTGGGACTGTCAGTCCCAGGGTGCTAGTGTGTTGTGTACCTGCTGAACACAGGTGAGGACTGTGTTACCTGAACACAGGTGAGGACTGTGTTACCTGAACACAGGTGAGGACTGTGTTACCCAGTGTGCTGGTGTGTTCCTGCTGAACACAGGTGAGGACTGTGTTACCCAGTGTGCTGGTGTGTTCCTGCTGAACACAGGTGAGGACTGTGTTACCTGAACACAGGTGAGGACTGTGTTACCCAGTGTGCTGGTGTGTAGCTGCTGAACACAGGTGAGGACTGTGTTACCCAGTGTGCTGGTGTGTTCCTGCTGAACACAGGTGAGGACTGTGTTACCCAGTGTGCTGGTGTGTTCCTGCTGAACACAGGTGAGGACTGTGTTACCCAGTGTGCTGGTGTGTAGCTGCTGAACACAGGTGAGGACTGTGTTACCCAGTGTGCTGGTGTGTTCCTGCGGTTTCTCTTCAGGACTTCTGTTCAAGACGTTTCCCTTCAACAAGGTCAACATGTGCGTCACTGCCAGTTACAGAAATAGAAAACATTTCAAAGTAAAACTCGAGCGGAGGGCTTGGAGCTGAACATCCCTCAGGGCACATTACCCAGCATGCTTAGAGTGCTGCATCATGTCGGTGGCAGACATGTTGCTGCACTCCAAACCGCAGGATGTTGTCGCTCAGGAACGCTGTTTGACCTCCGCTCGGCTCCACCACGCCCAGGAACACCTCTCGAACACGGGGCTGTGGAGGAGGACAGGCCGCACAAGGTCAACATCAGGGTCCTCACAGGCCTGGACAGAACAGAACAGAACAGAACAGAACAGGACAGGACAGAACAGGACAGGACAGGACAGAACAGGACAGGACAGGACAGAAACAGGACAGGACAGGACAGGACAGGACAGGACAGGACAGGACAGAACAGGACAGGACAGGACAGGACAGGACAGAACAGGACAGGACAGAACAGGACAGGACAGGACAGGACAGGACAGAACAGGACAGGACAGGACAGGACAGGACAGAATAGAATGAGGGTTCTGTACATATTGAGGTGTGTGCTCTTTACCACACCTCCCTCTCCTCTGCCTTGTGTGTGTGTGCGTGTGTGTGTGTATGTCTGTGCTTGTGTGTATGTCTGTGCGTGTGTGTGTGTGCATGTCAGCGTGTGTGTGTGTGTGCATGTCAGCGTGTGTGTGTGTGTGCATGTCTGCGTGTGTGTGTGTGTGTGTGTGCATGTCAGCGTGTGTGTGTGTGTGTGTGCATGTCAGCGTGTGTGGTGTGCATGTCAGCGTGTGTGTGTGTGTGTGTGCATGTCAGCGTGTGTGTGTGCATGTCAGCGTGTGTGTGTGTGTGTGTGCATGTCAGCGTGTGTGTGTGTGTGTGTGCATGTCAGCGTGTGTGTGTGTGTGCATGTCAGCGTGTGTGTGTGTGTGCATGTCTGCATGTGTGTGTGTCAGAACGTGAGACAGCGATGCTCTAATCACTCCCAGTAGGTCAGCCACAAGGTAACAAGCAGCATCATTAGCTTCATGGCTCATCTTATTACACCTCCACAGGCCTGTGGTGAGCTGATGCACTCACTCCCCCCACACAGTCACAACACAGTCACAACACGCTCAGTGGTGTGGTGAGGCAGGCTAGGTCAGTGATGTGGTGTTGTGAAGCAGGCTAGGTCAGTGATGTGATGTGGTGTTGTGTTGTGAAGCAGGGTAGGTCAGTGATGTGTGTTTGTGTTGTGAAGCAGGGTAGGTCAGTGATGTTGTGTTGTGTTGTGAAGCAGGCTAGGTCAGTGATGTGGTGTTGTGTTGTGTTGTGAAGCAGGCTAGGTCAGTGATGTGGTGTTGTGTTGTGTTGTGAAGCAGGGGTATCGGCCGGCCAGGCCAGTGTGGTTAGCTCATACCAGGATGGTCTGGACCTCTCAGTTGCAGCGTGGGGAAAACAGGTCGGAGGTCAGAGGTTAAACGAATCTGACAGCAACACAGGTGCTCTGTGACCTGGAGACCCTACTTCCTGCTGCTGACCCCCTAGGGGTCACACACACACATACACACACACACACACACACACACACACACACACACACACACACACACACACACACACACACACACACACACACACACACACACACACACACATACTCACACACACACTCACACACTCACACACTCACACACACACACACTCACACACACACACATACACACACACATACACACACACAAATACACACACACATCCCTTCTATTTACAAGGAGAGAAATGTTTGCAAGGCTTGCTGTGTGTTTTCAGATTATATCTCACACACACACACACACAGACACACACACACACACACACACACACACAACAACAGCTACACACTCTGAGAGGCTGTTTGGGGTGTTTGTCTCGGGGGGCCAGGCTGCGGGGGGGGCACACTGTGACGCCTGCCATGTGTAATTAAACATTTGGCCCCACAATGACTCTGCTGCGCACACATGCCAGCACTCAGCTCTGCACAATATGCATTTCAAAGAACAACGAGGGGAGGGGAGGGGAAGGGAAGGGGGGCGGAGAGGAGAGAGGAGGGGAGGGGGAGTTGAAGGGGGGAGGAGAGGAGAGGGAGGCGAGGGGGGAGGAGAGGAGAGAAATCCATACCCTTTAAAGCAGAGCCGTCCGCAAGGAGATGGTGAGGAGAGGTCTGGTCTGGTCTGGTCAGGAGCTCTGCATCAGAAGCAGGGAGATGGTGAGGAGGTCTGGTTAGGTCTGGAGCTCTGCATCAGAAGCAGGGAGATGGTGAGGAGGTCTGGTTAGGTCTGGAGCTCTGCATCAGAAGCGTGTTCACCATGCTACCTTGTCACCGTGTCTCACTGACCACATCATACTGACATCATCCAGGAGAGAGGGAGAGACACAGAGAAAGAGGTAAAGAGAGGAGGAGAGAGACAGAGAGAGAGGGTAAAGAGAGGAGGAGAGAGACAGAGAGGAGAGGTAAAGAGAGGTGGAGAGAGGACAGAGAGAGAGGTAGTAAAGAGAGGTGGAGAGAGAGACAGAGAGAGAGGTAAAGAGAGGAGGAGAGAGACAGAGAGAGAGGTAAAAGAGAGGAGGAGAGAGACAGAGAGGTGAAAGAGAGGAGGAGAGAGAGAGAGAGGGTAAAGAGAGGTGGAGAGAGACAGAGAGAGAGGTAAAGAGAGGAGGAGAGAGAGAGAGAGGTAAAGAGAGGTGGAGAGAGGACAGAGAGAGAGGTAAAGAGAGGAGGAGAGAGACAGAGAGAGAGGTAAAGAGAGGAGGAGAGAGACAGAGAGAGAGGTAAAGAGAGGTGGAGAGAGACAGAGAGAGAGGTAAAGAGAGGAGGAGAGAGACAGAGAGAGAGGTAAAGAGAGGAGGAGAGAGACAGAGAGAGAGCTGGACACCGTGTGTCTCTGGGTTCAAAGGTTTTTAATTGCACCCGTCCTTCATCTCCGGACGCAGACAGAAGCCTCTGCTCTGAGGTGTTGTGTCAACACACTCACCATGTCTGACATCACCACAGAGAAACAAGGGCTTTGGAATTGAATGTTAGCAACCAATCACCATGGATGCACACAACTGACCCATATTATAAACAACTTGCCTTCAATTCACCAAGATTAATGAAGCATGTAAATTGTGCTGCAGACAACAACAGTGTTTCCCAAACAGGGTCCTGTCTCGTGTCCTCCCCCCCCTTCCTATCCTAACCTCCCCCCCCTGCAGGGTTGGTAGGAGAGGGGAAGGGAGGGGAGGGGAGGGGAGGTGGAGGGGAGGGGAGGGGAGGGGAGGGGAGGGGAGGGGAGGGGAGGGGAGGGGAGGGGGGGGAGGGGAGAGGGGAGGGGAGGGGAGGGGAGGGGAGGGAGGGGAGGGGAGGGGAGGGGAGGGGAGGGGAGGGGAGGGGAGGGGAGGGGAGGGGAGGGGAGGGGAGGGGAGGGGAGGGGAGGGGAGGGGTGTGACTGGTTTAGGAACTGCATTAACATGTTGACATGTTTGGAAGGGTTAGGTTACTGTAGCAACCACTCACATGGCCTTCTGTCCAGTCTTCAAATGTCAATGGTATAATTCCATCTCTCTCATACACACACTCACACTCTTATACACACTCTCACACACACACACACACACTCACAACCTCAGTTTCTCAATCACACACAGACACTCTCTCACAGTTATTCTCCCTCTTTTTGTATTTCTTTCACACACACCCCCCCCCCTCTCTCCCCTGGTGGGTGTATGGGTGGTGGGCGAGGGTTGGAGGGGGAGAAGAGAAAGAGAAAGTCTGGTATCATCTGAGAAATGTGCCAGTGTTGTTGGATAAGATGGAGCGTGTGATTGGTGGGTTCCACACCCCAGGATGTGGCTTGCTGTTCTCTAACACGCAGGCCAGGCGGAGACGAGGCCATGCCAGCAAACCCTGTCATCTCATCACAGTTGCAGATGAATATTCATGCCTCGTTTTCTTCTCTCGTTTCCTATTTGCTTGTTTCTTTTGTTGGCTGCAGCCTTTTTACGTCAGGCAAGTTCCCTCACTCTCCTCCTCTCCTCCTCTCCTCCTCTCCCCCTCTCACTCCACCCTTTGCCCCCTCATCAGCCCCCTCCTCAGCCCCCTCCTCGTCTGTGTGGACACGCCAGCCTGCCTACACCAGGCACACGTCTGTAGGAAACACCACGGCCCTCTGCCTAGCAGGCCAAACACTGCCCTCTCTCCATCCCTCTCTCCAGCCACACTCCAGCACGATCGCGATCCCGTATCTCAAAGCCCCTCGCGACAGCACATCGCCTGCATCGCCATACCCATCGCCATACCGCTCTCCATCCCGTCTCTCCATGACAGCGATCCATCCCTCTCGCAATCCCTCTCTCCATCCCTCATCCCCATCTCTCCATCCCTCTCTCCATCCATCCCTCCATCCTTCTCACTAACCCCCCATCCTCGTCTCTCACCCTCCCCTCTCTTCCCACACTCCCTCCTGGTCTCTCCTCTCCCTCCCTCCTCTCTGGTGGGTCCAGCAGGAGGGGGCTGAAGCTGCCAACCCTCCCCAGATGTCCTGGCTGCTGTGGGGCTGCTGTGAAGCCCTGAGCCCTGAGCTCTGGGTCTTTGATCGTGGAGGAACGCCGTAGACTCTGCCTCCGCCATTAGAATGCAAGGCAGGTGTACTGTCACATTATGATGCACAGGCCTTTTGATGGCCAGATTGGCCCCTGACCTTCTAACTGACGCCAGGCACGCCATCACATCTGAGACTGGCAGGGTGGGAGGGGCCCCGGGTCCTTAAAGGGACAGTCCCTATGAAATACACTGTGTCTGGTAGCTGAGATGTTACTTTACACTGTGTCTGGTAGCTGAGATCTGGTCACTTTACAGTGTGTCTGGTAGCTGAGATGTGGTTACTTTACACTGTGTCTGGTAGCTGAGATGTGGTTACTTTACACTGTGTCTGGTAGCTGAGATGTTACTTTACACTGTGTCTGGTAGCTGAGATGTTACTTTACACTGTGTCTGGTAGCTGAGATGTTACTTTACACTGTGTCTGGTAGCTGAGATGTTACTTTACACTGTGTTTGGTAGCTGAGATGGTACTTTACACTGTGTCTGGTAGCTGAGATGTTACTTTACACTGTGTCTGGTAGCTGAGATGTTACTTTACACTGTGTCTGGTAGCTGAGATGTTACTTTACACTGTGTCTGGTAGCTGAGATGTGGTTACTTTACACTGTGTCTGGTAGCTGAGATGTGGTTACTTTACACTGTCTGGTAGCTGAGATGTGGTTACTTTACACTGTGTCTGGTAGCTGAGATGTGGTTACTTTACACTGTGTCTGGTAGCTGAGATGTGGTTACTTTACACTGTCTGGTAGCTGAGATGTGGTTACTTTACACTGTGTCTGGTAGCTGAGATGTGGTTACTTTACACTGTGTCTGGTAGCTGAGATGTGGTTACTTTACACTGTGTCTGGCAGCTGAGATGTGGTTACTTTACACTGTGTCTGGTAGCTGAGATGTGGTTACTTTACACTGTGTCTGGTAGCTGAGATGTGGTTACTTTACACTGTGTCTGGCAGCTGAGATGTTACTTTACACTGTGTCTGGTAGCTGAGATGTGGTTACTTTACACTGTGTCTGGTAGCTGAGATGTGGTTACTTTACACTGTGTCTGGTAGCTGAGATGTTACTTTACACTGTGTCTGGTAGCTGAGATGTGGTTACTTTACACTGTGTCTGGTAGCTGAGATGTGGTTACTTTACACTGTGTCTGGTAGCTGAGATGTTACTTTACACTGTGTCTGGTAGCTGAGATGTGGTTACTTTACACTGTGTCTGGTAGCTGAGATGTGGTTACTTTACACTGTGTCTGGTAGCTGAGATGTGGTTACTTTACACTGTGTCTGGTAGCTGAGATGTGGTTACTTTACACTGTGTCTGGTAGCTGAGATGTGGTTACTTTACACTGTGTCTGGTAGCTGAGATGTGGTTACTTTACAGTGTGTCTGGTAGCTGAGATGTGGTTACTTTACAGTGTGTCTGGTAGCTGAGATGTGGTTACTTTACACTGTGTCTGGTAGCTGAGATGTGGTTACTTTACACTGTGTCTGGTAGCTGAGATGTGGTTACTTTACACTGTGTCTGGTAGCTGAGATGTTACTTTACACTGTGTCTGGTAGCTGAGATGTGGTTACTTTACACTGTGTCTGGTAGCTGAGATGTGGTTACTTTACACTGTGTCTGGCAGCTGAGATGTTACTTTACACTGTGTCTGGTAGCTGAGATGTTACTTTACACTGGGTCTGGTAGCTGAGATGTGGTTACTTTACACTGTCTCTGCAGCTGAGATGTGGTTACATTACACTGTGTCTGGTAGCTGAGATGTTACTTTACACTGTGTCTGGTAGCTGAGATGTGGTTACTTTACACTGTGTCTGGTAGCTGAGATGGTACTTTACACTGTGGCTGGTAGCTCAGATGTTACTTTACACTGTGTCTGGTAGCTGAGATGTTACTTTACACTGTGTCTGGTAGCTGAGATGTGGTTACTTACACTGTGTCTGGTAGCTGAGATGTGGTTACTTTACACTGTGTCTGGTAGCTGAGATGTGGTTACTTTACACTGTGTCTGGTAGCTGAGATGTGGTTACTTTACACTGTCTCTGCAGCTGAGATGTGGTTACTTTACACTGTGTCTGGTAGCTGAGATGTGGTTACTTTACACTGTGTCTGGTAGCTGAGATGTGGTTACTTTACACTGTGTCTGGTAGCTGAGATGTGGTTACTTTACACTGTGTCTGGTAGCTGAGATGTGGTTACTTTACACTGTGTCTGGTAGCTGAGATGTGGTTACTTTACACTGTGTCTGGTAGCTGAGATGTTACTTTACACTGTGTTTGGTAGCTGAGATGGTACTTTACACTGTGTCTGTTAGCTGAGATGTTACTTTACACTGTGTCTGGTAGCTGAGATGTTACTTTACACTGTGTTTGGTAGCTGAGATGGTACTTTACACTGTGTCTGTTAGCTGAGATGTTACTTTACACTGTGTCTGGTAGCTGAGATGTGGTTACTTTACACTGTCTCTGCAGCTGAGATGTGGTTACTTTACACTGTGTCTGGTAGCTGACATGTGGTTACTCCGGAGCCCCTAACAGAGAAGAGAGATCTGCTGCCTCAGCACTCCTCTCTTTGAAGTCGCTCTGTGAAAAAGAGAATTCATAATTTCTATCATCAGATCAGATCAAGGCTAATTGATAAACATTTGGAATCCCCTCCTTCTAAATAGAGACATTTCTGTATATATGCATGTGAGAAATATTTCTAATATATTACATGGTATTTATTTATATTATAAAATGTAAATTCTGTATTTTTTAAGGTGCAATAAATGTATATATCATTGTTACAGCTACAGAATGACTTCATATGTTGCTTCTCCATTATTGAATGTCCTTTGATGCAACATTTGTACATTATTTATAACAATGAATTATCTTATCAAAAGCCCAATAACCAAAACACCTTCTGCCATTAATTCCTTCATCATACAACTGAATGACAAGAATCAGGATTCAGTTTCGAAAAAGCAGAATTATGATGAAAAAATCTTCGTCAAATTATTATTATATAAGTCCAGAAATCTTGTCTAATCGAGTATACAGCTGAACGTCACACATTTAGTAGAAATGTAATATTGTGGCATATGATTTAAGACTCCCATGATAAATATGACAGTACCAGATACACCTGACTGGTTGAAGAGTGAGGGGGGGGGGAGTCTTGGTGTCAGTTTGATTAATTACATGAGGGAACAGAATTAGCATTCTGCTAATCAGGCCGACCAAAAAAGGAATATTGAGTTTAAAAGTGTTGAAGCGTCCGACTGGCTCCTGAGCCCCCGACGACCAGGTCGCCCCCGACGACCAGGTCGCCCCCGACGACCAGGTCGCCCCCGACGACCAGGTCGCCCCCGACGACCAGGTCGCCCCCGACGACCAGGTCGCCCCCGACGACCAGGTCGCCCCCGACGACCAGGTCGCCCCCGACGACCAGGTCGCCCCCGACGACCAGGTCGCCCCAGACACACCTCTCTGCTTACACACAAACAGCTTCAGTTTTGTGGAATACATTTTAAAAGTGTAAAAACACTGCATGCATCTACAGCACCCTGCAAAAATGAAACATTCCTGATAATTTAGCTGAGGTAAAGTGTTCAACACGTGTGGAGAGTGTGTGCTGCACTGCGTGTGTGTGTTGCACCGTGTGTGTGCGTGTGTGTGTGCACCTGTGTGTGTGGTGTGTTGCACCGTGTGTGTGCACGTGTGTGTGTGTTGCACGTGTGTGTGTTGTGTGTGTGCTGCACTGTGTGTGTGTTGCACCGTGTGTGTGTTGCACTCTGTGTGTGCTGCACTGTGTGTGTGTGCTGCACTGTGTGTGTGTGTGTTGCACTCTGTGTGTGTGCACTGTGTGTGTGGTTGCTGCACTGTGTGTGTGTGTGTTGCACTCGTGTGTGTGCTGCACTGTGTGTGTGTGCTGCACTGTGTGTGTGTGCTGCACTGTGTGTGTGTGTTGCACTGTGTGTGTGTGTTGCACTGTGTGTGTGTGGTGTGGCTGCACTGTGTGTGTGTGCTGCACTGTGTGTGTGTGCTGCACTGTGTGTGTGCGTGTTGCACTGTGTGTGTGTGTTGCACTGTGTGTGTGTGTGCTGCACTGTGTGGTGTGTGTTGCACTGTGTGTGTGTGCTGCACTGTGTGTGTGGTGCTGCACTGTGTGTGTGTGTTGCACTGTGTGTGTGTGCTGCACTGCGAGAGCTGTGAAGGCAGAGCACTGAGGCGAAACCACCAAACTACCCAGAAACCTGTTAACCTCTAACACAACACAAACAAACACTACCACCCACACACGGAACAGGAAGTGGAGATCACATCCAATCAGGTGAAGCCATTAGTCTTGTTAGCTTCAGGTGTCAGCGCTGGATCAGAAGTAGAGCCAATCAGAGCAGGACTGGAGAGGTCCTGGGGTGGGTGGGGGGGTGTGGGGGTGTGTGGGTGTGGGTGTGTGGGGTTGTGTGTTTTTTGGGTTGTTGGGTGGGGTGTGTGGGGTGTTTTGTGGGTTGGGGTTGTGGTTGTGTGTGTGTGGGTGTGTGTTTGTGTTGTCGTGTGTTGTGGGGGGGTGTGGGGTTGTGTTGTGTGAGAACATCTGGTTGGCTGGGGGTGAGGGGGCCGGCTGAGGGTGGGGGGCCGTGAGGGGGCCGGCTGGGTGAGGGTCAGACAGTCTGGATCAGCTCTGTGTGCTTCCTCCTGAGGGAGACTGCTACTTCCTGTGTGCGTGGTGTGTGTGGTGTGTGGTGTGTGGTGTGTGTGGTGTGTGTGTGTGAGTGTGTGTGTGTGAGTGTGAGTGTGATGAGTGTGGGTGTGAGTGTGAGTGAGTGAGTGAGTGTGTGTGTGTGAGTGTGTGTGTGAGTGAGTGTGTGTGTGGTGTGTGTGTGTGAGTGTGTGTGTGAGTGAGTGTGTGTGTGTGAGTGTGAGGTGAGTGATGTGTGTGTGAGTGTGTGTGTTGCTCACACCTGCCTCCGCTTCACACTCTAAGGACAGAGAGGCACGAACACACCTTTAACCTGCTGTCGCCCGCAGCAGTCTGACTCTCACTCTCACACACACACACACACACACACACTCACACACTCACACACTCACACACTCACACACACACACCACTCACACACTCACACACTCACACACACACGCACACACACTCACACACACTCACACACACTCACACACACTCACACACGCAAATGTAAAAAAGGTTTGAATTAGTCTGAATATTTGTCTTAGTGGGGTGGATACTTGCCTGGAGGTGAGTTGGAAGTGTCTCAGTTCCAGCAGCGACAGGATCAGCACCCGCGACACAACACCAGCCACAGGATCAGCACCGCGACACAACACCAGCCACAGGATCAGCACAGTGACACAACACCAGCCACAGGATCAGCACCGCGACACAACACCAGCCCCAGATCAGCACCGCGACCACAACACCAGCCACAGGATCAGCACCGCGACACAACACCAGCCTGGATTACAGGACATGCCGGAGCTTCACTAACATACATCCTTTAGTGACACTCTGGGATCAAAAAACAGCCATTGTGTTGAGGTGGTACACTGTGCTGGTATACTGTGCTGGTATACTGTGCTGGTATACTGTGCTGGTATACTGTGCTGGTATACTGTGCTGGTATACTGTGCTGGTATACTGTGCTCTATATAAAGCAGATAATGAGAGCATGGTTCTCACAGAGCTGCATGATCTCCTGCCTGCTCCTCCTGCCTACTCCTCCTGCCTGCTCCTCCTGCCTGCTTCTCCTGCTCCCATTCAGATGCACCACAGACCATGTGAATGGAAACGCCTAATCCCTTTACCTCCATCATTCAGCTTTCTTCCCCCTCTTCATCCTGCATTCCCCCCTTGTGGATTTCACCAGCCCCTCCCCATCCTCTCTCCTTCGCTCTCTCCTGCGTTCATCTCTCTCTCTGTTCCTCCTGTAGCCCTCCCCCTCCCTCCCCCCTCCTCCCCCCTCCTCCCCCCTCCTCCTCCCTCCTCCCCCCTCCCTACCCCGTTTTGAGGAAATGAAGCTTTTCTGTCAGAGAAGAAGTGAGACAGGCTGAAGAGGTCTGTGTCCACTGCTCCTCCCCCCTCCTCCCCCCTCCTCCCCCCTCCTCCCCCCTCCTCCCCCCCGCCACCCAAGGCAAAGCCTCTCAACTCAACTCCGAAACACTTCAGCTGCATTTTCTTGCGCTTCAGATTTTGTGGCAGGTAAGATTAGTAAAAGAGCTTTCCGCAACAAAGCATTCAATCACATTCAAGTAGCCCCGGCTATCAAACATGTCCTCCACCTCCCAGCTCCTCTGGGAGAGCAGGTCTTTCTTCCTGTGTCCCCTGCTCTCTCCCTGCTCTCTCCCTGTCCTGGTCTGACGGAGTCGCCTTTGAAACAGGGGTCTCTGTTACCCCCCCCGCACCCCCCGCCCCCCTCTCTTGTCAGTCTGGTGAAGCCAGGAAATGAACACCCTTTGTGGGATAATTAATATCAGGAGCTGGTCATGTGCCTCGGAGCTGGAAGACGAGAACAAGTTTGGGTTGCAGTTTTGTAGGGTGGGACCAGTGTGTGCGTGTGGTGTGTGGTGGTGTGGGGGGGGTGGAGATGGTGTGTTCCGTTGCGGAGTGGGGCCTGTATGTGTGTATATGTGGTGTGTGTGTGTGTGTGTGTGGGAGTGGGGGCCTGTAGTGTGTATATGTGTGTGTGTGTGTGTGGGTTGTGGGAGTGGGCCTGTATGATGTGTATACGTGTGTGTGTGTGTGTGGGCACTGTATGTGTGTAGTATGTGTGTGTGTGTGTGTGTGTGGGAGTGGGGCCTGTATGTGTGTATATGGTTTGTGTGTTGTGTGTGTGGCCGTATGTTGTATATGTGGTGTGTGTGTGTTGTGTGTGGTATGGGGCCTGTATGTGTGATATGGTGTGTGGGTGTGTGGGGGCCGTATGTGTGTATAGTGTGTGTGTGTGTGTGTTGTGTGTGGGAGTGGGCCTGTATGTGTGTAATGTGTGTGTGGGTGTGTGTGTGGGATGGGCGTGTATGTTGTATATGTTGTGTGTGTGTGTGTGGGGCCTGTATGTGTGTGATATGTGTGTGGTGTGGGTGTGGGGGAGTGGGCCTGTATGTTGTGTCATATGTGTGTGTGTGGTGTGTGGGGGCTGTATGTGTGTAGATCTGTGTGTGTGGTGTGTGTGTGGGAGTGGGCCTGTATGTGGTATATGTGTGGTGTGGGTGTGTGTGGGGCCTGTATGTGTGTAGTTGTGTGTGTGTGTGTGTGTGTGTTGGGAGTGGGGCGGTATGTGTCGATATGTGTGTGTGTGTGTGTGGGGCCTGTATGTGTGTATATGTGTGTGTGTGTGTGTGGTGTGTGTGTGGGAGTGAGGCCTGTATGTGTTATATGTGTGTGGGTGTGTGTGTGTGTGGAGTGGGGACGTATGTGTGTATATGTGTGTGTGTGTGTGGGGCCTGTATGTGTGTATATTTGTGTTGTGTGTGTGTGTGTGGGAGTGGGGCCTGTATTGTTATATGTGTGTGGATGTGGTGTGGGCCTGTATGTGTGTAATAGTGTTAGTGTGTGTGTGTGTGGGAGTGGGGCCTGTATGTGTGTATATGTGTGGTGTGGTGTGCTGTGGGGCCTGTATTTGTGTATAGTGTGGGTGTTGTGAAATTTGTGTGTGTGTTTGTGTGGAGTGGTGCTGTCTGTGGTGTATATGTTGTGTGGTGTGTGTGTGTGAGTGTGTGTGTTGTGGGGTTCATGCACACTCTTTCCTTTTTGGCTAGAGGTGGTGTGCTTGATTTATGGGTTGATGTACTAGCCCTTCTTACCCGTTACGCTGGGACTGGGTTCAGTGGATTAAAGTGAGAGCGGAGAGGAAGGGGCGGTGTTGAGTCTACTGAGAGGTCTCGTTGAAGACAAGGGAAGTTGGAAAGTGGAGAATCCTGTGCTGCCGACATCAACCTCTATATCCACCACTCTCACCTGTTGACACCGGGTGAGACACAAGATAGAGCTGCGCAATGCGCTCGCTCCTCTGCCTGCTAGCTCTCCTCCTCCCCTCCCCCTCTCCTCTCCTCTCCCCCCTCTCCTCCTCTCTCCTCCTCCTCCCTGCCTAGCTCTCCTCCTCCTCCTCCTCCTCCTCCTCCCTCCTCCTCTCCTCCTCTCCTGCTCCTCCTCTCCTCCTCTCCTCCTCCTCCTCTCCTCTCCTCTCCTCCTCTCTCCTCTCCTCCTCTCCTCTCCTCTCCTCTCCTCTCGCTCTCCTCCTCCTCCTCCTCTCCTCCTCCTCTCCTCTCCTCTCCTCTCTCCTTCCTCTCCTCTCCCTCTCCTCTCCTCTCCCTCCTCCTGCTCCTCTCCTCCTCCTCCTCCCCTCCTCCTCCTCCCTCCCCTCCTCCCTCTCCTCCTCCTCCCTCCTCTCCTTCTCCTCCTCTCCTCCTCCTCTCCCTCCTCTCCCTTCACCCTCCTCCTCCTCCTCTCCTCTCCTGCCCCCTCCCCTACCTTAGCTCCTCTCCATTCTCTTCTCTCCTCTCCTCTCTCTCCCTCCTCTCCTCCTCTCCTCTCTCCTCCTCTCTCTCCTCAGTCCTCTTCGCTCTCCCCTCCTCCTCCTCCTCCTCTTTCCCCTCCTCTTCCCCTCTCTCCCTCTCCTCTTCCTCTCCACTCCTCCTCCTCTCCTCCTCCCTCCTCCTCCTCCCTCTCCCTCCTCCTTCCTCCTCTCCTCCTCATCCTCCTCCCCCTACCTCTCCTCCTCTCCTTCTCTCTCCTCCCCTCCTCTCCTCCCCCTCCTCTCCTCCTCTCCTCCTCCGCTCT
>CAEFZP010000317.1:0-12500 GCA_903064625.1 Mallotus villosus
TCTCTCTCTCTCTAAAGTCTTCTCTCTCTCTCTCTCTCTCTCTAAAGTCTCTCTATCTCTCTCCTCTCCTCTAAAAGTCTCTTCTCTCTATACTCTAAAAGTCTTCTCTCTCTCTCTCTCTCTAAGTATATCTCTCATCTATCTTCTCTACTAAAGTCTCTCTCTCTATCTCTCAAAGTCTCTCTTCTCTCTCTTAAAGTCTATCTATCTCTCCTCATCTCTAAAGGTCTTCTCTCTATATATCTCTCTCTCTCGCTATAAAGTATCTCTCTCTCTCTCTAAAGTCTCTCTCTCTCATCTCTCTCCTAAAGTCTCTCTCTCTCTCTCTCTCTCTCTAAAGTCTCTATCCTCTCCTCTATAAGTCTCTCTACTCTCTATCTCTCTCTAAAGTTATCTCTCTCTCTCTCTCTCTCTTCTAACGTCTCTCTCTCTCTCCTCTAAAGTCTTCCTCTCTCTCTCTATAAAGGCTTCTCTCTAAAGTCTCTCTCTCTCTATCTTCTAACAGTCTCTCTTCTAAAGTGTCAAGAGTGCATGGGATCGGCCTGGGTGAGGGTGTGACAGGGGGCGACGTGGGTGAGCGGGTGCGTGAGTGTGGACGTGTTCGTTGAGGTGTGAGGGCTCGCTTGAGTGGGGGGAGGCCGTGGGCTGTGTGAACGCTGGTGTGAGTACACTTGAGGCGGGAGTGCATGTGAGTGGTGTGTGTGAGCGTGTGTGAGTGGGTGAGTGTGAGTGTGTTGAGAGTCATGTGTCGTGAGGTGAGTGTTCTGAGTGTGTGAGGGTGAGTGTGAGTATGTGTGAGTGTTGGAGTTGTGAGTGTGTGAGTGTGAGGGTAGTGTGGGGTGTGTTGTGTGTGTTGTGAATGGTGTGTGTGATGTGATGGTGTGTGGTGTGATGGTGGTGTGATGGTGTGTGTGTTGTGGTGTGCCTGGTGTGTGGATGGTGTGTGGGCTGGTGTGTGTGCTGAGTGTGTGTGTGGTGGTGTGTGGGTGGGTAGTGGGTGGTGAGGTGTGTGTGCTGGTGGTGTGCTGGTGTGGTGTTGTGTGATTTGGAAGGCAGTACCAGTTCGTCAGAGCGTCTTAGTTGTGATCTGGCTGGGGACCTGCATCCTGCACTGACACACATGATGCTGTTATCTAGATTTTTTTTCTTGTTTTTCTGTTTGGGGAGGAGAATAAACAAACACACACACACAAAACAAACACAAACAACCACCAAAACACACACAAAGACGACACACAACGCAGACACGACAAACACACACACACAAACGTACACAACACAGCGCACATCACACGACACACACACACGCACCGCACACACGACTCACACTACACACACAAACCACACGAGCCACACCCCACACACACTGGAGCAGCACAAAAACTACACACGAGCACACACACCCACCACACGGAAGCACACATCACCACACGAGCACAACACACACACAACACCACACCACACGAGCACACACACACACGACGCAAAACCACCCAAACACCAACTAAACAGGCACACACACCACCAACACAGACCAAACACACAACGCCACACACACAACACAACAGGAACGACACCAACAACAACACACACCCGCAAACGCCCCACACCACACACAGAAACACACTCACCACACACACACACAACACACCACACAAACGCACATCAACACACACGACACACACAGGACTACACACACACAGAACACACACACACCTATCCACACATAGTAGGTAGTCTGTGTGCCCGCATTGAGGTCCAATATTTGTAATGATAAGGTAATGATGTCACTTCTTCATCGTCCGGACATGAAATCCATTCCACAAAAAAAAAAACTCCTTAAATCGACCCTTCATCATAAATAACCAGCGTCACCGTAGCATAAAAAAACTCCAAATCTTCACCTCTCATAAACTCAACATCTTCACATTCTGGTAACATGATTGTAATAATGTATAAGCAAAGTTAAACATGAAGACTGTTAGTTATGCTCTCAGTCTCTGGTTTAATCAGTCTGCTGTGGTGACCGGACGGCCAGCTCACCAATAGATGGGGATGTAGGTAAAGCAGTCGGCTGCTGTCTGAACTTGGACTTTGAATTGTGTTTGGGAGCTTTCGTCCACATGGGCTGAATGACTGGGCAGAGTATAGTATTCAGACTAACAGACACCACAGGGCAGGTGGGAGGGGGAAGTTTAAACCCACATCTGCATCACCTGCTGGACTCCAAACACCTGGTGAGAGGGAGAGAGAGGGAGAGGGGAGACGAGAGGGACATGCTCAGGGCTCTTTGCTTTTCTGGCATAGTATATTGCCACACCAAAGGGCACACACTCACTCTGACACACATTGATAGAGAAGGACAGGTGACTTACATCTCTACTCCACACTCTGCTCCTTCCTCCTCTCCTTGTCTGCCTTCATTCCCTTCTCTCTTTCATCCTCCTCTTCTCGAGTCCTCTCCTCTCTCTGTAGAAGCAGTGCTTGGTTTCCCTCCTCTTTCTGTAGAAGCAGTGCTTGGTCTCCCTCCTCTCTCTCTGTAGAAGCAGTGCTTGGTCTCCCTCCTCTCTCTCTCTGTAGAAGCAGTGCTTGGTCTCCCTCCTCTCTCTCTCTGTAGAAGCAGTGCTTGGTCTCCCTCCTCTCTCTCTGTAGAAAGCAGTGCTTGGTGTTTCTGGTGCGTCTTGTTGTCTGAGCTGTAATCTTCCTGTGTTACACGCAGGGAAAGTCTAACAAACGCTTGGAGAGCTTCTGTAGCACAGACACAAAGCTGACAAAACGCTCCTGTCTTCTCTCCCATGTCTGTGAGGAAACGCTGTCGGAGTGAAGGACGGCGCGCGATGCAGTGTTGTGTTGTGATGTCATTTTGACTGCATGTTTGGTTTTCGCTACAGAGAGGAAATGGTTTTGTTTGATTAACAACCTCCTGCGTGTGTCTTTAAGGTGAAGAGAGGAGAGAACGGGCTGTCAGTCTGTCTGTCCACATGTCGTCCACATGTCTGTCTGTCTGTCCACATGTCTGTCTGTCCACATGTCTGTCTGTCCCCATGTCTGTCCACAGACTTTCAGTCTGTCTGTCTCATACACAGAACAGCTCATATAGAAATACTAGCATCAATACACAAAACAGGAACCGAAATGTGCTGTCATCTCACACATTACTACACATTAACCAGAAATGACTGATATTTATGTGTGTGTGTGTGTGTGTGTGTGTGTGAGACCGGTAACCTCTCCACACAGATCAGGGTGTTGTTCTCTCACACTGCGACTTTATGAAAATCATTGTAATACATCCCATAATATATCCTCACAATAAGCCATTCGGAAGGTTTGCTTTTCACTGCTGGCTTCATAATGCTCTCTAATAGGAAAACCATTTGAATTTAGCATTTTCTTAGTGTGTCGCTGGTGCAGGGCTGTGTGGTGTCAGTAGGCAGAACTCCATGGGTCACATGACCCAGCCGCATGCAGAACCTCCATGGGTCACATGACCCAGCCTGCATGCAGAACCTCCATGGGTCACATGACCAGCCTGCTCCTCATGTAAAGGGCTTTGGGATTTAGTTTGAATTGAATTTGTGGTAAATCCATGAGTAACACCCAAGGTTTTGGGAAACATTTATATGTATGTGAAATGTTACGCAGTGAAATGTTTTTGGTGCCAAGTACACGTCACATACATCATGTTTTAGATCATTTGTTCGCTAAGACGACATATAGGGTGACGATTACAAATTACATTCTGTAATGTGACAAAACACATACAAGTAAATATGTATGATATGTCATTGATAATGTATTTTTTCATGGAGGGAGGGCAGGTGGGGGGGCAGGGTGGGGGGGTGCAGGGTGGGGGGTCAGGGTGTCAGGGTGCACTCAGAGCTGGTTATTAACCTCTCCTAATTAGATCTCATGGACTCCATTGTTCCTCTATGAACCCTCAATAGAAGGAGCAGAGCCACACTGCCTTCACAGACACCACAGATAAATGAGAATTTCTTTATTTTACCCCCCTCTGCTCACTCTCTCTGTGTCTCTCCTCCTCTCTATCCCCCTCTGCTCCTCTCTCTGTTCCTCTCTGCCTCTTCTCCCCTGCTCCTCTCTCTCACCTTCTTGCTCCTCTCTCTGTCCTCTCTCCTCTCTCTCCCCTCTGACTCCCTCTTTCTATTTCCTACATCACACTATCTGCATGTTTCTCATTTTCCCTGATCAAAGGTTTCAGGTTTCTTAGGGGGCCAACTTGCTAAGTTCCTTTAACACTTTTATTAGAGAGAGGGAGAGATACAGATGGAGAGAGGGATAGAGGACGAGAGAGAGAGGGAGACAGGGAGACAGGGAGACAGAGAGAGACAGAGAGAGACAGACAGGGTTAGCCTCATTGACCTACAAACAGTTTATGTAGCATTAGCCATAATTAGCACCCCTGGTATGGATGTTAGCGTAGCATTGGTCATAATTAGCACCCCAGTATGGATGTTAGCGTACGCCAGCCTCCTGGCCTCCACCCTGCCTCCTGTCCTCCACCCAGCCTCTGTCCTCCACCCAGCACTCCTGGGCCTCCACCCAGCCTCCTGTCCTCCACCCAGCCTCCTGGCCTCCACCCAGCCTCCTGTCCTCCACCCAGCCCTCCTGTCCTCCACCTGGGCCTCCACCCAGCCTCCTGGCCTCCACCCAGCTCCTGTCCTCCACCCAGGCTCCTGGCTCTGCCCCCAAGTGGGCCTCACTGTTCACCCCAGAGTGACTAATTACATTTCAGATGTGGCACAGCCGACACGTACTAGTCAGGAAACGATCTGGAATATACCTGCAGGCATTCAGGTGGTGTTGTCTCCAGAGAGGCAGAGTCGTTTTACAGGAGAGGGGAGAGAGACATAGGGAGAGGGTGTGGTGGGTGGAGGGGGGGGAGGGTGGGGGCTTAGGGGAGAGTAGGGAGAGTGGGAGAGGGGTTTAGGGGTGAGTGGAGGTGAGAGGGTGAGAGTTTCGGGGGTGAGGGGGTATACAACTGTCTATTTTGTTACAGACTGTATTACTGGGTTAATGTGATTAAAGGTCTGGTGTGTGTGTGTGTGTGTGTGTGTGTGTGTGTGTGTGTGTTGTGTGTGTTTGTGTGTGTGTGTGTGTGTGTGTGTGGTGTGTGTGTGTGTGTTGTGGTGTGTGTGTGTGTGTGTGTGTGTGTGTGTGTGTGTGTGGTGTGTCAGGGCTGATTGGCATCTGCTCTTTGGGATGCAGGCTGCTCCTGGCATCTTACAGGCACAGAGCTGTAGGAGAGGGAGGGGGGCAGGGTGAGGGAGGGGGGCAGGGTGAGGGAGGGGGCACGGGTGCGGATGTGGAGGGGGCAGGGAGCCTGAGCGGAGACAGGGTGAGGCGCAGGCGAGGGTGCAGACAGGCGGGTGAGGCGACAGCGAGAGTGAGGGAGCAGGGTGCGGGAGGGGCGAGGGGATGAGGGAGGGGGGCAGGTGACAGTGAGGGAGGGGGCAGGGTTGAGGAGGGGGGCAGGGGAGAGTTTGGAGGGGGCAGGGCGAGGGAGGGGGGCAGGGACAGGGATGCGCAGGGAGAGGCGAGCGAAGCGAGCAGGGTGAGCAGAGGGGAGAGGGCAGTGGGGTATGAAACGCGAGGCGCGGCGGGGATGGCGGCCGGTGACGTGTGGTTATCTGCGCAGTAGGTGAGTGGACAAACACGACAGAAAAGCACTGCGAACGGTGTGGAGCATAGCGCGTGGAGAGGGTGAGGAGGAAGGAGCAGGGTTTGAGGGACGGTGGGAAGGGAGAGACGGAGGGGTCGGAGGCGAGAGGAGGGGCGGCAGGCGTGCAGGAGGGCGAAGTTGGAGCCGTAAGGAGGAGGAGGAGCAAGGGAGGCGGAGAGGCGGGGCAGGGAGAGGAGGGGGCAGGACGAGGGACGGAGAAGGGTGAGTGAGGACGCAGGGCGAGGGAGAGCAGGAGTGAGGAGGAGGAGCAGGATGAGGAGGAGCGAAGGAGGAGCCTTTGAGGAGCAGTTTGGAGCCAGGGCGAGTTGTAGTATCTTCAGGAGGAGGAGGGGGGAGGAGGAGGTGAGGGAGGAGAGGAGGATGGAGGAGGGGGGAGGAGGAGGAGGAGGGGGGAGAAGACGAGGTGGTGGGTGAGGAGCTGACTGACTGGATGAGGAAAACATCATGTAGTATGTTCATCATGTACTCATTCACCGATGCTGGTGCTAGGAGAGATTATGGTATTATTCATGTATGTAAAACAACTCTTCCGCTCATCTTTCATGTGTAAGGTCATTGAGCGCAGGAGGGATCCAATTATCATTATTACTCATATATTATTATAATTATGATTATTTGTTGTTTATATATCACGTTATTTTGTAAATATGTATTATATATCATCGAACCTGTTCAGAATATTTATATTAGATTTGTGCCAGTTGTTTAATTAGTGCCAAATGTACGAACTGACTCTGCCTTGAGGGTGTCCTGTGTGTCCTTATTTAGTTTTGTTATTATGTGCCACGGTGTTCTGGTCTGGTAGTTCAAGATGTATTTAAGATGTGTGTTCAGTGTGCGTTGAGATGTGGTTGGGATGTGGATGTGGTTGATGATGGTGAGGTTGGGGTTGTGGCTTGGGGTTGGTTGCGGGTTGCTGGTTGCGGATGTGGTTGCGCGATGTGGTGTGGTTGTGGAGGTCGTGTGGTTGGGCTGAGAGTGTGGTTGGGGTGTGGCGTTGTGGTTGGGATTTGTGTCGGGGTGTGGTTGAGGTGTGGTTGAGGTGGGTTGATGGTGTGTGTGTGGGATGTGGTTGACGGTGGTGGTTGAGGTGTGGTGGACGCGTGTGTGGTGTGGTTGAGGTGTGGTGAGGGCTGTGGTTGATGCGTTGGTGAGGTGTGTTGGTTGTGGTTGGGATAGTGTGGTGAGGTGTGGTTGAGATGTGGTTGGGCTGTGGTGAGGTGCGGGTTGAGGTGTGTGTGGAGGTATGTGGTTGAGGTGTGGTTGAGGTGTGGTTGCTTTCATTGACTGACCACTGCACTGTGATGGAAGCCTGCACCTCTGAAGCTAGCTTTAGTTCTGGTTTTTCTAGGCAATATGCTCTCTTTGCATCTTGCTTTCGATAGTGTATTTTACATGAATCCAATTTCCATATGTAAATGTAGATATACCATAAGGTCAGTTCTGCTCAAATAAGTCCCAACAAACTTCCTCCTAATAATCAGAGTTTTGTCTTCAAATCTCTCAGTCATTATTTTGAGCGCTCACCACCAGAACTGTATCCTGTGTTCATTAGTGGTAAAAGGTTTGATATCTACGTTGGTTCCAAACAACAGCTCACGTATCTATACCCAGGTAAGAATGATTCACAATGACTGGCGTTTATACGATTTATCTAAACGAATCTTCTGGCTTCCCACCGTCTCTTGGAAGTTACGTCTCTCCCTCCTTCATAGCGACGGGCCACACCGTTGTCAAGGCACCGTGGACGGTTGATGTGTGGTGAAATTGATTCGGGGGAGATGTGATGGATGAATGGAAAATGAACAACTTCATCGGTGACCCCTTCTGTGGCGGGCGTCACGATTGCTTCTCTTTCTTCTCTCCGCGGCCGGCGGTGATGGACAGACCGGCTAACGATCGCCGTCGCCGGGTCATGTTATAATCTCAGTGTGAGGAAAACAGGCGAGGCCTGCGCTCATAATGATCTCCTGAGAAACAGAGGAGGGAAGACTGAAGGAGAGTCTCCTCTTCTCTATCTCTACCTCTCTCTCCCTCTCTTTCCCTCTCCTCCCTCTCTACTCCCTCTCTCTCCCTCTCTCTCTCTCGCTCCAGAGAGATTGAATGAAAGAGCCCAGGTAAATAACAGACAAGACAAAGAAGATGAAAGTAGATTAAAAAAGTTCTGAGTGTTTGTCGGACCTGCAGGATGCTTCTATTGTTTATCTTGAGATGGATGTCTGCTGGCAGACGGCTTCACCAGCAACACTCACTAATGGACGTCCAATTGCCTGAAGCTGGGGGAATTCAAAAGAGTGTAAAATGGAATGAGTGCATATCGTATTTGATATGAAGCTGATGTGTGATGTCGACTGCAGTGTGTGTGTGTGGTGTGTTTTGGAACAAGCAAGCATGTGTGTGTATGAGGAAGTATGTGCACCTACATGCATGTGAATGTGTGTGTGTGTGTGTGTGTGGGGGAACGTGTATCGTGTAATATATGCAGCTTAGACTGAAGGTAGATATCCTTGTTTATCTGAATGATTAAGATGGTGACAATATGTTGATGATGATCTGGTTTATAATCAAGCTGCCATCATGTTTGATTCTAACCTTGATTAAAGCCCTAGCCTCATATTGTCACCTTATCAAAAACAAACAGAGACACCACTACCGTGATTACTGTTCCTCTGCCCACTCAGACACAGAAACCAACTGTCATTTCAAAAACTCAAATCATGTGAAGCTAAGGGAAACTGTGATGTGGAATATTAGACTTAATGAAAACTCTTCCTCTTGTTGTTTTAAATCTGGAGCAAAAAACAAGTTGGCAAACCCTCCACGCCACCGAACCCCAACAGCCAGCCTGCCTCCCCTCCACCCAGCCAGCCTCCCCTCCACCCAGCCTGCCTCCCTCCACCCTGCCTCCCTCCACCCTCCACCCAGCCGCCTGCCCTCCAGCCACCTGCCCTCCACCCTGCCTCCCCTCATCCTCTCCCCAGGCCTCCCTCTCTGGGGTGCCCTTGTCTTGTACAGCCTGACCACTTCTTACGGTCAGTGACTGCATCCTGTCCATACCTCCAGCTGGGTGTGTGTATGAAAGCACTTAGCCAGTGGGGGCCAGGCAGAAGGGGGAGGGGGGGCAGGCGGAAGGGAGAGCATTGTAAGGGTCAGTCTGTCTAAATCTCCTGGTCTGGACTCACCCTGTGTCCTGGTAGAGAGAGACCGTCCTGGTAGAGAGAGAGACGCCCTGTGGAGAGACCGTCCTGGTGGAGAGACCACCCTGGTGGAGAGACCTGGGTCTTGGTGGAGAGACCGTCCTGGTGGAGAGACCGTCCCTCAGAGACTGCCCTGGTGGAGAGACCGTTCTGGTGGAGAGACCTGGTCCTGGTGGAGAGACCTGGTCCTGGTGGAGAGACCTGGTCCAGGTGGAGAGACCTGGTCCTGGTGGAGAGACTACTCTGCGGTGGAGAGACCACCCTGGTGGAGAGACCTGGTCCTAGTGGAGAGACTACTCTGCGGTGGAGAGACCACCTGGTGGAGAGACCTGGTCCTGGTGGAGAGACCTGGTCCTGGTGGAGAGACCTGGTCCTAGTGGAGAGACCACCCTGGTGGAGAGACCTGGTCCAGGTGGAGAGACCTGGTCCTGGTGGAGAGACCACCCTGGTGGAGAGACCTGGTCCTAGTGGAGAGACTACCCTGCGGTGGAGAGACCTGGTCCTGGTGGAGAGAACCACCCTGGTGGAGAGACCTGGTCCTGGTGGAGAGACCACCCTGGTGGAGAGACCTGGTCCTGGTGGAGAGACTACCCTGCAGTGGAGAGACCTGGTCCTAGTGGAGAGACTACCCTGCAGTGGAGAGACCTGGTCCTAGTGGAGAGACCACCCTGGTGGAGAGACCTGGTCCTGGTGGAGAGACTACCCTGCGGTGGAGAGACCACCCTGGTGGAGAGACCACCCTGCAGTGGAGAGACCTGGTCCTAGTGGAGAGGACCACCATGGTGGAGAGACCTGGTCCTGGTGGAGAGACCTGGTCCTGGTGGAGAGACCTGGTCCTGGTGGAGAGACCTGGTCCTGGTGGAGAGACCAGCCTGGTGGAGAGACCTGGTCCTGGTGGAGAGACCTGGTCCTGGTGGAGAGACCTGGTCCTGGTGGAGGAGAGACCACCCTGGTGGAGAGACCTGGTCCTGGTGGAGAGACCACCCTGGTGGAGAGACCTGGTCCTAGTGGAGAGACTACCCTGCAGTGGAGAGACCTGGTCCTAGTGGAGAGACTACCTGCAGTGGAGAGACCTGGTCCTAGTGGAGAGACCACCCTGGTGGAGAGACCTGGTCCTGGTGGAGAGACTACCCTGCGGTGGAGAGACCACCCTGGTGGAGAGACCACCTGCAGTGGAGAGACCTGGTCCTAGTGGAGAGACCACCCTGGTGGAGAGACCTGGTCCTGGTGGAGAGGACCTGGTCCTGGTGGAGAGACCTGGTCCTGGTGAGAGACCTGGTCCTGGTGGAGAGACCACCCTGGTGGAGAGACCTGGTCCTGGTGGAGAGACCTGGTCCTGGTGGAGAGACCTGGTCCTGGTGGAGAGACCTGGTCCTGGTGGAGAGACCACCCTGGTGGAGAGACCTGGTCACAGGTGGAGAGACCCCCCTGATGGAGAGACCTGCCCTGGTGGAGAGACCACCCTGGTGGAGAGACCGTTCTGGTGGAGAGACCTGGTCCAGGTGGAGAGACCTGGTCCTGGTGGAGAGACTACTCTGCGGTGGAGAGACACCCTGGTGGAGAGACCTGGTCCTGGTGGAGAGACTGCTCTGCGGTGGAGAGACCACCTGCGGTGGAGAGACCTGACCCTGCGGTGGAGAGACTACCCTGCGGTGGAGAGACCACCCAGCGGTGGAGAGACTAGCCTGGTGGAGAGACCACCCTGGTGGAGAGACCTGGTCCAGGTGGAGAGACCACCCTGATGGAGAGACTACCCTGCGGTGGAGAGACTACCCTGCGGTGGAGAGACCTGGTCCTGGTGGAGAGACCTGGTCCTGGTGGAGAGACCTGGTCCTGGTGGAGAGACCTGGTCCAGGTGGAGAGACCACCCTGGTGGAGAGACTACCCTGCCGGTGGAGAGACTACCCTGCGGTGGAGAGACCTGGTCCTGGTGGAGAGACCTGGTCCTGGTGGAGAGACCTGGGTCTGTGGTGGAGAGACCTGGTCCTGGTGGAGAGACCTGGTCCTGGTGGAGAGACCTGGTCCTAGTGGAGAGACCACCCTGGTGGAGAGACCTGGGTCTTGGTGGAGAGACCGTCCTGGTGGAGAGACCTGGTCCTGGTGGAGAGACCTGGTCCAGGTGGAGAGACTGCCCTGGTGATGGTGGTTTGGCAGCATGATCTAGATGAAGGTGTCCGTCACAGTCAGATGATAACGACCTGGGTCCAGGTGGAGAGACCACTCTGGTGGAGAGACCACTCTGGTGGAGAGACCACTCTGGTGGAGAGACCACTCTGGTGGAGAGACCTGGGTCCAGGTGATGATCAGATGAAGGTGTCCGTCACAGTCAGATGAGAACGTCAGCATTCAGAAAACTGCAGCAACAGGATAAACACTGCAGGAATCGATAGACAGAAAAATACGATGTGTGCATAAAACTCTTGTCAAGTGTCCACGAAGCGTATTCAGACAAGGGGAAATCTATTCAATAGCTGGATTAGAAGAAAACTGCTGTCATCACTACAATAAGTTCAGCAGTGTTGTAAGTGACTCGTACTCTGTGGATGGTGTGAATGATCCAACCCTTTCTTCTGTTTTAATTAGCCTCATCATCCTGCTTTAATGTCCCTGCCTGTTCTCTCCTCCCAGGAGCACCTCCGTGTGTGTGTGTGTGTGTGTGTGTGTGTGTGTGTGTGTGTGTGGTGTGTGTGTCTGACCTTGGTGTGGGTGTCAGTAGGTGATACTATGCTGGAACAGCATGAGGCATCTCCTCAGATGAACACTCTGCAATTACAGACAACAAAGAGCGAGGTAAGGATTCATTACGTTTAACAACCTTGAGGAGCTTTCACTGCATCTACCTCACATCACTCTACATCACTCTCTCTTTCTTCCTGCTCGCTCGCTCCTGTCTCCTCATCCCCTCGCGTTTCTCTCTCTCACCTGCCCCTCATGCCCTCGCTGTCTCTCTCTCACCTGCCCCTCGCTCGCTCTCGCACCTGCACCCCTCCCCAAGCACACACACACACACCTACACACACACACCGACACACACACACCTACACACACACCGACAACACACACACCGACACACACGCACACCTACACACACACACCGACACACAACACACGCTACACACACCACCGACACACACACACCGACACACACACACCACACACACACAACCAACACACCACACACACCTACACACCACACACCTACACACACACACCTACACACACACACCTACACACGCACACCTACACACACCACACCTACACACGCACACCTACACACACACACCTACACACGCCACACCTAAACACGCACACCTACACACACACACCTACACACACACACCTACACACAACACCACACACGCACACCTACACACACACACCTACACACACACACCTACACACACACACCACTACACACACGCCACACCTACACACACACACCTACACACGCACACCTACACACCCACACCTACACCACACACAACCTACACACGCACACCTACACACACACACCTACACACGCACACCTACACACGCACACCTACACACACACACCTACACCAAACCCACACACACCTACACACACACACCTACACACC
>CAEFZP010000317.1:15000-33177 GCA_903064625.1 Mallotus villosus
TCTGTCTGGGGTCACCTCTGCCTGGGGTCACCTCTGTCTGGGGTCACCTCTGCCTGGGGTCACCTCTGTCTGGGCTGCAGGCTGTCTGGGGTCACCTCTGCCTGGGGTCACCTCTGCCTGGGCTGCAGGCTGTCTGGGGTCACCTCTGTCTGGGGTCACCTCTGTCTGGGGTCACCTCTGTCTGGGCTGCAGGCTGCCTGGGGTCACCTCTGTCTGGGCTGCAGGCTGTCTGGGGTCACCTCTGTCTGGGGTCACCTCTGTCTGGGGTCACCTCTGTCTGGGGTCACCTCTGCCTGGGCTGCAGGGTGAGGTCAGAGGCTGAGCGGCTGCCTGGGGTCACCTCTGTCTGGGCTGCAGCATAAATCTAGCCCCAGGGTGCAGCTTTGGGCCTACTCAGGGAAAAAAACTGGAATTCCAGATTGATTGTGAAAATCCTCTTCTGACAATGTTTATTCATCGTGTTTAGATGCATCTGACCCACTGTTAGCACCAAGCCTAACACCTAAACACACACACACACATTGTGGCAGAATACAATTAAGAAGCATTGTCCAGTTTTGTTTGCAATTTCACAATGAAATATGATTAAATTGTAATTGTTAGTTATTTTACCTAATGACACATTGATGACATGATTCAAATGACAGCCTCCACAATACAATGCCCTAATGATTGCAAGTATTATATCCTCCACCTCCTACCTTTCAAAACACGACGTGACAATATGAATAATGACCAGAGGATCTTTTGTTCGGTGTCTGGGTTCACACACTGCTTGGTGGACACTGTGAAGCAGAAAATATTTAATTACTTTCTCAAGCTTTACAAAACATTCTAACATCTCTGGGTTCAGGAAGTGATCGATTAAACCCAGTCTGACTTCCTCCATCCAGACTGAAGGACTTCCTGTGTTGGAGCTTCCTCTTCCTGTGTTGGAGCTTCCTCTTCCTGTGTTGGAGCTTCCTGTTTAGCGGCGGTGGTATCTGCTCTCTGACAGGTGCTAGCTACCCAGAGATGAGCGGAGGCTGACAGAGTGCCAGTCGTTACAAGCAGGAGGTTCACTACAGCACAGGATTACCTCTGTCTCTACCTGGCAGAGCTGCAGCCTGTCACCAACTTGTTTACTAGATTCCTCCCTTTCTCTTTCCCTCTCTACATAACTCTCCCCTGTCTCCCTCTCTCTCCCTCTCTCCATAACTCTCCCTCTGTCTCCTCTCTCTCTCTTTCCCTCTCTACATAACTCGCTCTGTCTCCCTCTCTCTCTCTCTCTCTCTCTCCATAACTCTCCCTCTGTCTCCCTCTCTCTCTCTCCATAACTCTCCCTCTGTCTCCCTCTCTCTCTCTCTCTCTCTCTCTACATAACTTTCCCTCGGTTTCCCTCTCTCTGTCTCAGAGTGGGCTTGGCATGTGTTTGCAGCACACCTGATGAGAACATGAGCTGTTTGCCTGTGATGAGAGGTGTGTACCTCTGGAGGCCAGACACAGCCACACAGCCAGCCAGCCGGTCAGTTTCAAGCCAGCCAGCTTTCCAGTCCTGCTGGAGAACAGGAGACCCCTCTTCAGAGTTGGGGTCACGCACACATCCCACTCACCGCTGGGCGCGGTGCTGGGGTGGGGGGGGGGCTGGGTGCGGTGAGGGCTGGGGGGAGCCTGGGGGGGCTGCTGGGGGGGCGGGTGGGTGCGGGTGAGGGCTGGGGGGAGCCTGGGGGGCAAAGGTGAAGAGGCTAGGCAGGGGGGGCAAGCAGCACTGGGTGGGGTTTAAATTTGAGGAGATTAGAAAAGAGGGGTGAGGGGGGCAGGGAGAGGGGTGAGGGGACAGGGTGAGGGGTGAGGAGGGCAGGGGTGAGGGGGGTAGGGGGGTAGGGCGAGGGAAACAGGGGGAGAGGTAGGGAGGAGGGGGTGGTGGAGGTGGGAGAAGAGGCAGGGAGGAGGCAGGGAGGGAGGGAGAGAGAGAGAGTACAGAAGCGTGGGGCTCATTCACGCAGTCCTCTCCCAGCTGCCCCTCCCCAGCTGCCCTCCCTCCCTCTCCTCTCCGACACATAGCTGAATAGAGACTGTCACTCCTGCCCTCTGGGAATTCCACTCCTCTCAGGGGGAGGGAGGGAGAACAGACCGAGAGAGAGAGAGAGAGAGAGTGAGAGAGGAGGGAGGGAGAACAGACCGAGAGAGAGAAGAGGGATGAGAGGTGAGGGAGGGAGGAACAGACCGAGAGAGAGAAGAGGGAGTGAACAGACCAGAGAGAGAAGGAGAGGGAGACAGACAGAGAGAGAGAAGAGGGAGTGGAGAGGGAGGGAGGGAGAACAGACCGAGAGAGTGAGAAGAGGGAGGGAAGGCGAGAGGAGAGAGACACATACAGAGAGAGAGAAAGGAGAGTGGAGGGGTGAAACATTGATACAATAGAGCAGAGCAGCTCAGAGAAGCTGGAGAGAGAGAAGGAGAGAGAGGTGAGGAGAGTGAGTGAGAGAGGGAGGAGGGAGACAGGGAGAGAGAGGAGAGAGAGAGAGAGAGAGGGAGGAGACAGGGAGAGAGAGAGAGAGAGAGAGAGAGAGGAGAGGAGACGAGAAAGAGAGAGGGGGATTAAGAGAAAGGCATAGAGCACATGTGTGGAAGACACTAATGCATCTTACCCAAACTTCAGCTCCCCCAAAGCCCTGGATTAGTGGCAGGGCAGGCTGTGGGACGTGAGGCTGGGACGTGAGGCCTGGTCTCTGGGTTATTATCCTGCCCTGCTCCCTGCCTTATTACAGTCCTCATCCAGCGAGTTATCCATCTTTGTGTCACATTATACTTTTTTAGAATACATTATACATTTTCTGAGCGTTAAGTTAAAATGGTCTGAATCTCATCTGAAGACTAGCGGGGCGAGGACTGAGGCAGCATGCTGGTGTTGGTGTTGAAGCGGTGGAGAGCCAACATGGAGAGGTGGATGTTAGGAGAACCCAGACAGGGCTGGTGTTAGCAGAGGAGAACCCAGACAGGGCTGGTGTTAGCAGAGGAGAACCCAGACAGGGCTGGTGTTAGCAGAGGAGAACCTAGACAGGGCTGGTGTTAGCAGAGGAGAACCCAGACAGGGCTGGTGTTAGCAGCACAGAGGAGAACCCAGACAGGGCTGGTGTTAGCAGAGGAGAACCCAGACAGGGCTGGTGTTAGCAGAGGAGAACCCAGACAGGGCTGGTGTTAGCAGAGGAGAACCCAGACAGGGCTGGTGTTAGCAGCACAGAGGAGAACCCAGACAGGGCTGGTGTTAGCAGAGGAGAACCCAGACAGGGCTGGTGTTAGCAGCACAGAGGAGAACCTAGACAGGGATGGTGTTAGCAGCACAGAGGAGAACCCAGACAGGGCTGGTGTTAGCAGCACAGAGGAGAACCCAGACAGGGCTGGTGTTAGCAGAGGAGAACCAGACAGGGCTGGTGTTAGCAGCACAGAGGAGAACCAGACAGGGCTGGTGTTAGCAGCACAGAGGAGAACCCAGACAGGGCTGGTGTTAGCAGAGGAGAACCTAGACAGGGCTGGTGTTAGCAGAGGAGAACCCAGACAGGGCTGGTGTTAGCAGAGGAGAACCCAGACAGGGCCGGTGTTAGCAGAGGAGAACCCAGACAGGGCTGGTGTTAGCAGCACAGAGGAGAACCTAGACAGGGCTGGTGTTAGCAGAGGAGAACCCAGACAGGGCTGGTGTTAGCAGCACAGAGGAGAACCTAGACAGGGCTGGTGTTAGCAGAGGAGAACCTAGACAGGGCGTGGTGTTAGCAGAGGAGAACCCAGACAGGGCTGGGTGTTAGCAGAGGAGAACCCAGACAGGGCCGGTGTGTTAGCAGAGGAGAACCCAGACAGGGCTGGTGTTAGCAGCACAGAGGAGAACCCAGACAGGGCTGGTGTTAGCAGCACAGAGGAGAACCCAGACAGGGCTGGTGTTAGCAGAGGAGAACCTAGACAGGGCTGGTGTTAGCAGAGGAGAACCTAGACAGTGCTGGTGTTAGCAGAGGAGAACCCAGACAGGGCTGGTGTTAGCAGAGGAGAACCTAGACAGGGCTGGTGTTAGCAGAGGAGAACCTAGACAGGGCTGGTGGTTAGCAGAGGAGAACCCAGACAGGGCTGGTTGTTAGCAGAGGAGAACCCAGACAGGGTGGTGTTAGCAGAGGAGAACTAGAAAGGGCTGGTGTTAGCAGAGGAGAACCAGACAGGGCTGGTGTTAGCAGCACAGAGGAGAACCCAGACAGGGCTGGTGTTAGCAGAGGAGAACCAGAAAGGGCTGGTGTTTAGCAGCACAGAGGAGAACCCAGACAGGGCTGGTGTTAGCAGCAGCACAGAGGAGAACCCAGACAGGGCTGGTGTTAGCAGCACAGAGGAGAACCTAGACAGGGCTGGTGTTAGCAGAGGAGAACCCAGACAGGGCTGGTGTTAGCAGCACAGAGGAGAACCCAGACAGGGCTGGTGTTAGCAGCACAGAGGAGAACCCAGACAGGGCTGGTGTTAGCAGAGGAGAACCCAGACAGGGCTGGTGTTAGCAGAGGAGAACCTAGACAGTGCTGGTGTTAGCAGAGGAGAACCCAGACAGGGCTGGTGTTAGCAGAGGAGAACCTAGACAGGGCTGTGGTTAGCAGAGGAGAACTAGACAGGGCTGGTGTTAGCAGAGGAGAACCCAGACAGGGCTGGTGTTAGCAGAGGAGAACCCAGACAGGGCTGGTGTTAGCAGAGGAGAACCTAGAAAGGGCTGGTGTTAGCAGAGGAGAACCAGACAGGGCTGGTGTTAGCAGCACAGAGGAGAAACCCAGACAGGGCTGGTGTTAGCAGAGGAGAACCAGAAGGGCTGGTGTTAGCAGCACAGAGGAGAACCCAGACAGGGCTGGTGTTAGCAGCACAGAGGAGAACCCAGACAGGGCTGGTGTTAGCAGCACAGAGGAGAACCCAGACAGGGCTGGTGTTTGAGCAGAGAGAACCCAGACAGGGCTGGTGTTAGCAGAGGAGAACCCAGACAGGGCTGGTGTTAGCAGAGGAGAACCTAGACAGGGCTGGTGTTAGCAGAGGAGAACCTAGACAGGGCTGGTGTTAGCAGAGGAGAACCTAGACAGGGCTGGTGTTAGCAGAGGAGAACCCAGACAGGGCTGGTTGTAGCAGAGGAGAACCTAGACAGGGCTGGTGTTAGCAGAGGAGAACCTAGACAGGCTGGTGTTAGCAGAGGAGAACCCAGACAGGGCTGGTGTTAGCAGAGGAGAACCTAGACAGGGCTGGTGTTAGCAGAGGAGAACCTAGACAGTGCTGGTGTTAGCAGAGGAGAACCCAGACAGGGCTGGTGTTAGCAGAGAGAACCTAGACAGGGCTGGTGTTAGCAGAGGAGAACCCAGACAGGGCTGGTTTAGCAGAGGAGAACCCAGACAGGGCTGGTGTTAGCAGAGGAGAACCTAGACAGGGCTGGTGTTAGCAGAGGAGAACCAGACAGGGGCTGGTGTTAGCAGCACAGAGGAGAACCCAGACAGGGCTGGTGTTAGCAGAGGAGAACCAGAAAGGGCTGGTGTTAGCAGCACAGAGGAGAACCCAGACAGGCTGGTGTTAGCAGCACAGAGGAGAACCCAGACAGGGCTGGTGTTAGCAGAGGAGAACCTAGACAGGGCTGGTGTTAGCAGAGGAGAACCCAGACAGGGCTGGTGTTAGCAGAGGAGAACCCAGACAGGGCTGGTGTTAGCAGCACAGAGGAGAACCCAGACAGGGCTGGTGTTAGCAGAGGAGAACCCAGACAGGGCTGGTGTTAGCAGAGGAGAACCCAGACAGGGCTGGTGTTAGCAGAGGAGAACCCAGACAGGGCTGGTGTTAGCAGAGGAGAACCTAGACAGGGCTGGTGTTAGCAGCACAGAGGAGAACCAGACAGGCTGGTGTTAGCAGCACAGAGGAGAACCCAGACAGGGCTGGTGTTAGCAGAGGAGAACCCAGACAGGGCTGGTGTTAGCAGAGGAGAACCTAGACAGGGCTGTGTTAGCAGAGGAGAACCTAGACAGGGCTGGTGTTAGCAGAGGAGAACCTAGACAGGGCTGGTGTTAGCAGCACAGAGGAGAACCTAGACAGGGCTGGTGTTAGCAGAGGAGAACCCAGACAGGGCTGGTGTTAGCAGCACAGAGGAGAACCCAGACAGGGCTGGTGTTAGCAGCACAGAGGAGAACCTAGACAGGGCTGGTGTTAGCAGGAGAACCCAGACAGGGCTGGTGTTAGCAGAGGAGAACCTAGACAGGGCTGGTGTTAGCAGAGGAGAACCCAGACAGGGCTGGTGTTAGCAGAGGAGAACCTAGACAGGGCTGGTGTTAGCAGAGGAGAACCTAGACAGTGCTGGTGTTAGCAGAGGAGAACCAGACAGGGCTGGTGTTAGCAGAGGAGAACCTAGACAGGGCTGGTGTTAGCAGAGGAGAACCTAGACAGGGCTGGTGTTAGCAGAGGAGAAACCCAGACAGGGCTGGTGTTAGCAGAGGAGAACCCAGACAGGGCTGGTGTTAGCAGAGGAGAACCCAGACAGGGCTGGTGTTAGCAGAGGAGAACCCAGACAGGGCTGGTGTTAGCAGAGGAGAACCTAGAAAGGGCTGGTGTTAGCAGAGGAGAACCAGACAGGGCTGGTGTTAGCAGCACAGAGGAGAACCCAGACAGGGCTGGTGTTAGCAGAGGAGAACCCAGACAGGGCTGGTGTTAGCAGCACAGAGGAGAACCCAGACAGGGCTGGTGTTAGCAGCACAGAGGAGAACCTAGACAGGGCTGGTGTTAGCAGAGGAGAACCCAGACAGGGCTGGTGTTAGCAGCACAGAGGAGAACCCAGACAGGGCTGGTGTTAGCAGCACAGAGGAGAACCCAGACAGGGCTGGTGTTAGCAGAGGAGAACCCAGACAGGGCTGGTGTTAGCAGCACAGAGGAGAACCCAGACAGGGCTGGTGTTAGCAGAGGAGAACCCAGACAGGGCTGGTGTTAGCAGCACAGAGGAGAACCCAGACAGGGCTGGTGTTAGCAGAGGAGAACCCAGACAGGGCTGGTGTTAGCAGAGGAGAACCTAGACAGGGCTGGTGTTAGCAGCACAGAGGAGAACCCAGACAGGGCTGGTGTTAGCAGAGGAGAACCCAGACAGGGCTGGTGTTAGCAGAGGAGAACCCAGACAGGGCTGGTGTTAGCAGCACAGAGGAGAACCTGGGAGTCTGGGACAAGAGCCAGAGAGTCTCTCTCTCTCTCTCTCTGGTACTCACCAACATGCACCTAATGCTCTCTACCTCTCTCTCGTTTCTCTATATGTCTCTCTCTCCCTCTTTCCATTGTTCTGGGCTCTCTCTCTCTTCTTCTCTTTTCTCTCTCTCCCTCGTTCTATCCCTCTCTCTCTCTCCCCCCCTCCCCCTCCCTCGCTCTGCTCTGCTGGGTGAGTGCAGTGTTCCTGATGGGATTAGAGTGGCAGGTTCCAGCTCTTTTGAAGACCTTTGTGGAGAAGCGGGAGAGAAGCTAAGCTGTTTGCTCCTGATACTGCTCCTGTCATCCCTGTCTCTCTCTCTGTCTCTCTGTCTCTCTCTGTCTCTCTGTCTCTCTATCTCTCTCCCCCTCTCTCATCATTTATCTTCCTCTCTCTCCCTCTCCTTCTCTCTCTCTATCTCTTTCTATCTCTCTCTATCTATCTCTCCTTCTCTCTCTATCTCTCATACTCTCTCTCTCTCTGTCTCTCTCTGTGTCTCTCTCTCTCTCTCCTTCTCTCCATGGTGTTCTGTCTCCCTGCATGTGCTAAATCACCACCACAACAAAGAGTAGGACTATAGAGGTGCTCCCATGTGGTGTCCGGCCCCAGATAGGATTCAGGCTTCGACACACCCGTCAACTCCCTCCAGAGGAACTGATAATACTCTTCCCAGCCAGTCAGCCAGTCAGCCAGTCAGCCAGCCAGCCAGCCAGCCAGTCAGCCAGTCAGTCAGTAAGTCAGCCAGCTCTTCCCTGCTACAATCATCCTCCCAGCCGTGGCTGTGCCTGGACTCCCTGGTTTTAACCCTCCAGACCTCCAGACCCCCAGACCTCCAGACCTCCAGACCCCCAGACCTCCAGACCCCCAACCTCCAGACCCCCAGACCTCCAGACCCCCAGACCTCCAGACCCCCAGACCCCCACACCCCCAGACCTCCACACCCCCAGACCTCCACACCCCAGATCCCAGACCTCCACACCTCCACACCCCAGACCTCCAGACTTCCAGACCTCCCAGACCTCCAGACCCCCAGACCTCCAGACCCCCAGACCTCCACACCCCCAGACCTCCCACCCCCAGACCTCCAGACCCCCAGACCTCCAGACCCTCCAGACCTCCAGACCCCCAGACCTCCAACCTCCAGACCTCCAGACCCCCCAGACCCCCAGACCTCCAGACCTCCACACCCCCAACCTCCGACCCCCAGACCCCCAGACCTCCAGACCTCCACACCCCCAGACCCCCAGACCCCCACACCCCCAGACCTCCCACCCCGACCTCCACACTCCCAGCAGACCTCCAGACCCCCCAGACCCTCCAGACCTCCAGACCCCCAGACCTCCAACCCCCAGCCCTCCAGACCCCCAGACCCCCAGACCCCCAGACCCCCAGACCCCCAGACCCCCTACCTCCCAGACCTCCACACCTCCAGACCCCCCAGACCTCCAACCTCCAGACCTCCAGACCTCCCAAACCCCCATGACCCCCAGACCTCCATACCTCCACCCCCCGACCCTCCAGACTCCACACCCCCAGATCCCAGACTCCACACCCCAGACCCCCAGACCTCCAGACCCTCACCAGACCTCCAGAACGTCCACACCCCCAGATCTCCCAGACCTCCAGACCCCCAGACCCCCCAGCCTCCAGACCCACAGACCCCCCATACCTCCACCCTCCAGACCCTCCAACTCCAACCACATCTGTTCAGATCAATCGGAGCAGGAGTTTAAACCTGGTTTAAAGTCATTTTTTCTTTTTCAGATTATGATCATTTGGTGTGAACACATTCCTGCTGGTTGTGGTCCCTGTATGAATGCTCCAACCAGATGCTTCCTCACCTCACCGTGCGCTTCAGAGTGAGCCCATAACCTCATAGTCTTGCCCATAGGGGTCACTAGCACTTCACCAAATGACTGGAAATTTGCATTGGAAAAAAGATTTGGATTGTCAGACTATGCACGCGCGCACACACACACACACACCCCAGCCCAACCGCCCAGCACACCCTCCTACAGTCACACCACACACATGGACATGAGGACACACATTCTCAGCAGCTAGCTCGCACATGTGTGTCTTCTCGCACACGCACACACACACGCATGGCGTTCCTCCATCTCGCTCCAGACTTGAACCATTATCGGCATTTCTTCACATGGCGCTGGTGCTGGAAGCAGCTCAGGTCCGGCTGATTAGCGGGAGCTACATGAATGTGACACGTCCCTGCTTGCCAGCGTGTGATCTCCCCCCGGCCCCCCGGCCCCCGGCCCCCGGCCCCCGGCCGCTGGCTGGAAGAGCAGACGGCCCCGAGCGAAATCTCACCATGCAAATGAGGACTCTGGCCAGCCAAGCTGAAAGACAGAGAGGCAGGAGCGTATGGCCAAGCAGCGGGACCCTCCCCTCTCCCCCCCTCTCCTCTACTCTCCCTCCCCCCTCTCCTCTCCTCCCTCCCTCTCCTCTCCCTCTACTCTCTCCCTCCCCCCCTCCCCTCTCCCCCCTCCCCTCCCCTCTCCCCCCTCTCCTCTCCTCTTCTCCTCTACTCTCATCCCCTCCCCTCTCCCCCCTCTCTCTCTCCCTCCTCTACGTCTCCCCTCCCCTCTAACCCTTCTCCTTCTCTCCTCTACCTCCCTCCCCTCTCCTCCTCTCCCGCCTCTCCTCTCCTCCCTCTCCCCTCGTCTCCTCTCCCCCTCCTCTCCCTCCCCCTCCTACCCTCCCCTCTCCTCTCCTCCTCTCCTCCTCTCCTCCTCTCCTCCTCTCCTCCTCTCCTCCTCTCCCTCCCCTCCTCTCTCCTCCTCTCCTCCTCTCCTCCTCTCCTCCTCCCTCCTCCCTCTCCCCTCTCGTCTTCCCTCTCCCTCCCCTCCTCCTCCTCCCCTCTCCCGCTCTCCCCCCTCCCCCCTCCTCTCCTATCCCTCCTCCTCCTCCTACCTCCCCTCCTCCTCCTCCTCCTCCTCTCTCTCTGACTTCCTCATCCATACCCTGACTAACCCTCCCTACTTCCTCCACCTCTCCAAAAACCCTTCCCCTCGTCTCCCCCTCCCCCCATGTCTTCACCCTTATCCCCCCATCCACTCCACCTAAGCCAGCACGGGCAGTCACTCCCCCTCTCACACGTACACACACACACTCACGCACTCACGCACTCACACACACTCACACACACTCACACACTCACACTCACACACACACACACACACACACACACACTCACGCACTCACGCACTCCCCCCTCTCAAACGTACACACCACACACACACACACACTCCCCCTCTCACACGTACACACACACACTCACACACTCACACACACACCACACACACACACACTCACTCACTCACTTACGCACTCCCCCTCTCACACGTACACACACACACTCTCACACACACACACACACACACCACACACACCACACACACACACACACTCTCACACGTACACACACACACCACTCACACACTCACACACTCACACACACACACACACACACACACTCACGCACTCACGCACTCCCCCTCACACATGTACACGCCACACACTCACACACTCACACACACACACACACACACACCACACACACACACACACACACACACACTCACGCACTCACACTCCCCTCCCTCCCTCAGCCTTCCTCCTCCTCTCACATACTGTATCCTCTCACTTCTCTCTCTCGCTGTCTCCCTCCAACACACACAGCTCACACAGACGTCTCACACACACATCTCACACACACATCTCACACACACATCTCAGCAGGCCTGGCAGGACTAAATTATGTTTTTTTTTCTTTATGGAGAAACTGAAATACAAATGGACCAAAGCTTTGTTGCATATTTAGCTAAAGATGATTTTATTTAGCTGCATGATAGTGTTCACATTAGACTACTTGAATTGATTGTAAGATTGGCATAAGTACAAAACACGTATTAAATCGTTACTGTTTCTATAGAGTTAAAGAGATTTGCTACAGTTACAAACTTGGGCTCATAGACGAATATTTACGGCTGCCGTAATCATAAATACTGTTTGTTTAATGTCAGAGTTGTCATCTTACTGGACTGAATCAGCAGTTACAGCAGCATAACAAGCTGGAGTCATGAACCACGGCACTTCATTTCAAGGCATTTTGCAGAAAGTGTAAAATCTAGTCGATGAATCTGTCCACACAGGAGGGCTGGTCGAGCGGTGAGCTGAGGTGTGGTTCTGATCCTGGCGTTCTGAGGTGTGGTTCTGATCCTGGCGTTCTGAGGTGTGGTTCTGATCCTGGCGTTCTGAGGTGTGGTTCTGATCCTGGCGTTCTGAGGTGTGGTTCTGATCCTGGCGTTCTGAGGTGTGGTTCTGATCCTGGCGTTCTGAGGTGTGGTTCTGATCCTGGCGTTCTGAGGTGTGGTTCTGATCCTGGCGTTCTGAGGTGTGGTTCTGATCCTGGCGTTCTGAGGTGTGGTTCTGATCCTGGCGTTCTGAGGTGTGGTTCTGATCCTGGCGTTCTGAGGTGTGGTTCTGATCCTGGCGTTCTGAGGTGTGGTTCTGATCCTGGCGTTCTGAGGTGTGGTTCTGATCCTGGCGTTCTGAGGTGTGGTTCTGATCCTGGCGTTCTGAGGTGTGGTTCTGATCCTGGCGTTCTGAGGTGTGGTTCTGATCCTGGCGTTCTGAGGTGTGGTTCTGATCCTGGCGTTCTGAGGTGTGGTTCTGATCCTGGCGTTCTGAGGTGTGGTTCTGATCCTGGCGTTCTGAGGTGTGGTTCTGATCCTGGCGTTCTGAGGTGTGGTTCTGATCCTGGCGTTCTGAGGTGTGGTTCTGATCCTGGCGTTCTGAGGTGTGGTTCTGATCCTGGCGTTCTGAGGTGTGGTTCTGATCCTGGCGTTCTGAGGTGTGGTTCTGATCCTGGCGTTCTGAGGTGTGGTTCTGATCCTGGCGTTCTGAGGTGTGGTTCTGATCCTGGCGTTCTGAGGTGTGGTTCTGATCCTGGCGTTCTGAGGTGTGGTTCTGATCCTGGCGTTCTGAGGTGTGGTTCTGATCCTGGCGTTCTGAGGTGTGGTTCTGATCCTGGCGTTCTGAGGTGTGGTTCTGATCCTGGCGTTCTCTCCTCGTCCGTCCCTCAGGACTGTCTGGAGGAATCACAACACATTCCTCTTCACAACATTCACTATATTTAATGAACATTGTTTAAATGTTGAACCAGCAGCTTTCTGGTCTGGTACAGTGGACCTGCAAACAAAACTCATTCCTGACCTGTCTCATCATCTCTGTTTTCCTTGAAATGTTAACATTCGATTTTAGATTTCACGTGAACGTCGGTTGGAAGGGAGGCTGTCCGACACTTCATCTGGGTACGTTTAAATAACGTTTTATCCTTTAAATATGAAATGTTTTTTTTCTGGATGCCTGGGAGTCTTTCTGACTGCAGTGGAAACGCTGCTGAAAATATATGATCTAACATTATTATACTGTATAAAGTGTAGGACAATTAGACTAAAGCCATTAAGCATTCATCATGTTCGTCTGGTGCTAATCTGTACTGTAAATTAACTGAAGATAATGAGCGTGTCTATAGATGTTCTGTTCTCTGTTCTCTGTGTTCATCAGCCTGGTCAACACGCTGCTCAGGACATGGCACCAGAAATATGAAACTAAATTAGAAACTCAGCTTTTATTATTTAAGTAGGTAAGGAGGAATGTGTCCCTGAGGAGCAGGAGCAGTAAACACAACACAAACATGAATATAAAACACAATGTCACAATGTCACACAATATCAAAAAGAGAAGGGAAAACACACACACAACACATCAGTACTGTATTACTGAATATAAATCGATATTTACCGAGCGTGATTGGGTGGTTCAAACGCTGTTATTTCCCACACAAGATGGGGAGGTGACCATTATACACACTGTGACAAACAGGATGTTTACACTGTGACAAACAGGATGTTTACACTGTGACAAACAGGATGTTTACACTGTGACAAACAGGATGTTTACACTGTGACAAACAGGATGTTTACACTGTTACACTGTGACAAACAGGATGTTTACACTGTGACAAACAGGACGTTTACACTGTGCACTAGTATGCTATACTCATGTATTATAAACATGCTAAATACATGAAACATCATATATATATACACTTTATTACAGGCTCAAGGCCCACATGGTAAAAAAAAACAATACATGTAAACAATTCATTACATAGAAATATACAAGGAAAAGGGCTAAAAAAGCCACTCATGCAATAACATAATAGAAAGATATTTACAGCATATGTATATATATATTTACAATGTTGTATGATGTTTTATGTGTAATATACTTCATGTACATTGTGCTAATTATTTTGTTTTACATTTGTTTTGTATTGTATTACAAACATAACAATACAAACAATTAAAAACGACATCATTATAAAAATGTACAAACAGCACATCACACATAAAACAACATCATACAGCATCAAACTCGTTTTTAATATCTTCCTGCCTCCAGATGTTCGAGCTCTACAGATAACTGGCCCAACAGTTGTTGTGTGGCTCTTGGTAAATTAAAACACAAACTAACTAACTAAATTATATGAAAATCTTCCAGTCCCATTTCGCCTTTATGTCCCCTAAAATTTGGGTCTGGTAACGCTGTCATTGATTCCCGTGGATCGTCTTGGTGGACATCTATCCCTGCCAACTCCCCACTCCCATGTCAACTCAAACTGGATTCAGATCATAATCATTCATTATTTTGTATTATTATTTAGAGTGTATCGTGTTGGGGGATGAACATCAAGTTTACAGATAAAAGAATCATTACTAACTAGCTGCTAACTTTAGGCTTGTTTCCTTCCTAAACATGAGGAATTTCATAAAGGTCAGGGTCAACAAGTAACATCTAGTAAGGTCATGACCTCGGCCTTAACCCTGACCCCTTAGGGTCCAGAGGAACACCTGAGCTGGGATACTGAAGCAGTTCCCTTTCATTTCTTCCTACTCTCCTCCTCTCCTCCTTTCTCTCCCTCCTCCCTCTCCCTCTCCTTCTCCTTCTCCCCCTCCGTCTCTCCTCTCTCGGACTTTGCGCTGACTAGCGTTCCGGCTCGTTCCGTGTGCAGACAAACAGCAGCATAGCAGCACGTTGGCCTGTCAGAAAGTGTCGGGCGCGGGGTGCACAGGAGGCTTTCACTCAGAGAGAAAAGAGGAGGCAGCGAAACAACAAGAACCCATGAAAAGACGAGATGTGAGGAGGGAAAATGTTACTGGAGGCAGTTTTTCACCGGCCAATGGGAACACGGCTTCACACATTTGGGGAGCAAAGGTCAGGCATAGCCTCAGGCCGAGTCGACCAGAGAGAGGACGTTGTTGTGGCAGAGAGAGAGAGAGAGAAACAGAGAGAGAGACAACAAGAGAGAGAGAGAGAAACAGAGAGAGAGACAACAAGAGAGAGTCATGTAAGAGAAATATGAGGAGCTTATATTTAACAGAAAAAGGTGTCCAACTCAAGCTGATATGACAGGAACCTTGGAGAATGTGTTTTAGTGTTCATGGCCGTGTGTGCAGGGTCCGGGGGGGTCCGGGGGGGTCCGGGGGGGTCTGGGGGGGTCCGGGGGGGTCCGGGGGGGGTCGGGGGGGGGTCCGGGAGGGTAACAGAGCCCACTGAGGCTCCTCCTCCACCAGGTTCGTCTGTCACTGAGCTGGGACATGCAGAACACACTCTCCTGGAAGATGCCTAACAACCCTTATGCCAAGTGGATAGGACACACTCCAAAACATTTATGAATACATCCGTTTAGCCAATAGGAGCGAGTCTGCTAGTGTGTAGACCAATAGGAGTAAGTCTGGTGGTGTGTTGACCAATAGGAGCCAGTCTATGGTGTGAGCAGAGCGTCTGTTCTGAGGGAGGTCTGGCTGGAGCCCTGTGACTGCTGATGAATAGACATGAGGAAGGGGGAGTCTGATTAATGATTGCAAGGCTGCTAGGTACCGATGTGGCTTCTCACTCCAGCGGGCCCTGGGCCTCCGCCGTGTTGGAAAGCCTCATTAAGGGACCTCCTGGGACCTGACACACACATTGTTAGAGGGATGTGATGGCCGAGTGAAGCTGGGCATACACCCCTCCCCCCTGCACCCTCCCCCTGCACCCCTCCCCCCTGCACCCCTCCCCCTGCACCCCTCCCCCCTGCACCCCTCCCCCTGCACCCTCCCCCCTGCACCCTCCCCCCTGCACCCCCCCCCCTGCACCCCTCCCCCTGCACCCTCCCCCCTGCACCCTCCCCCCTGCACCCCTCCACCATACACCCCACCCCCATTCCCCGCCCCGCCCCTCCACTCCCCCACTCTCCTTCTCCCACTTTCCTCCACCCTGCACCCCCCCAGTCCTATACCCGCCCCCCCGGTCCCCAGTCTGCCCCCCAGCCCCCCCCCCTCCCCAGTCTGCCCCCCCGCTCACTCAGCCAGTCTGCCCCTCATCCGGACAGGAAAGAGGATCCCCTGTCCGCTGCTGAGGCCTAACGAGCGTCCTGTAACGAGCGTCCTGTAACGAGCGTCCTGTAACGAGCGTCCTGTAACGAGCGTCCTGTAACGAGCGTCCTGTAACGAGCGTCCTGTAACGAGCGTCCTGTAACGAGCGTCCTGTAACGAGCGTCCTGTAACGAGCGTCCTGTACCACACCTGTAATCAAGCCTCCCACAAAGCAGCCTGGGAGACTGGCATGCCCGCGCCTGATTGGACGCAGTGGCAAGGCCGCGCCTGATTGGACGCAGGGAGAGATGGGTCCGATCCATAATTGATGTGTGCACAATTACCGACCTCCACACATCAGCAAAGTGTTACACTAGCGCCTCAAGGATTGTTAAATTTTAACAGGCATCGCATAAAATCAAGGTCCTCTCTCTCTCTCTCTCTCTCTCTCTCTCTCCTCTCTCGCTCCCTCTCGACTCTCTCTCTCTGTCTTTCCCTTGAATTTTGATGTGTCTCCAGCAGATGAAATAAGTGGGACGGTTGGATGACTGGGTGGGTGGGTCTGTGCTGGGTGGGTCTGCTTTGATATGCTTCTCTGACATCTGAGGGCACACAGATATATACATACAGATATACGTACATATACAGATACATACTGTGTATATACTGTATCTGTACACACTCCCACAAGCAGCTCTTAGGTGGTCTGACTCTCTCCTAACTTGTTTGCACCCTGGCCTGAAATACGTTAGTTCATGTCATTTTAGATTCTCCAAACACCAATCTTTTCCAACTTTATATATATATACATATATATGTATTTTATACGCATACGTATATAATGTAGATATATACGTATATTATATGTATATACAATTAAAATGTTGTAGAATTGTATTTCTTGAGTATGTTTCCAGTGTGTCACGTTTCGATTCAGCAAACATTCCTTTCTATCTTTTGTATGAGATTTAATATTGCTATTATCCTACTATCATTCTACTGTAGTTGTCAAGTAATGTATAATTATATTTATACAATTATTTAATCAAATAATCTTCAGCACTATCTGCCTTTTCACTAATAGATGATATTTCTTCATCGTTTGATGCTCGAAACAAAAACCATCACATTCCCACTTTTCATTCTTAGAGAGCAACACTGAGGGTGTGACACTAAATCTACCAGTTTCACTACAAACACACACCCAGTGTCCGTCTGACATTTAGAAATGCCAAACACACACACACACAGAGACACACACACAGAGACACACACACAAGACACACACACACACACACAGAGACACACACACAGAGACACACACAAAGACACACACACACACACACAGAGACACACACACACACACACAGAGACACACACACACACACAGACACACACACACAGAGACGCACACAAATGACACACACACACACACACACAGAGACACACACACAGAGACACACACAAAGACACACACACACACACAGACACACACACACACAGACACACACACACTACTCAGGGAATTTAGAGATTTAGGAGCAATATCAGAATAAAGGAAGTCTTCACATAAACCATATTCAGCATGAAAGAGGAGTGTACACAAATCAAATCAAATCAAAATGTATTTGTATAGCCCTTTTTACACCCAAGCATGTCACAGAGGGCTTCACATACGCCCATAAAACTGCCCCTCAACCAACCTAAACCCTCAAGGAACACACTGAACATGCAGACATCATGTTAAAGCCTTCCTCTTCGCTCATGTAAAGCCTTCCTCTGTTTAGAGACTCCTGCTTCTTTACCGAACAACCTGCAAGACCTTGAAGAAAAACGATTCATAATACACGTACAATTTAATAGTTTTCAGAATCACCTTACATACTCTCTTGATGAGAGTTTTTATTGAGCAAATGCAGTACCACTTAGTTTAAACTAGTGAGATTCAAGAAGTGTTTTCTGGGTGAATGTGTTGTTATGTTAATGAAAGGCTGTCAGCTTGCAGTCATGGTAGCTGACCAGCCCACAAACAGGGTTAAGTAGGAGGAAAAAAAAGCAATTAGTAAAAACTTGAATAACTAATAATTTATACCTATTGAGGGTTTTAAACAATTGTGATAATTATCATTTTCAATGTTAACATTTTATTGACCTTAACTAGTGTGATGCTCCAGGATAAACAAACTCATCTGGATTAAGAGAGTTTGGGTTGTGTTGGAAAGGGCAGTGTTGATTGGCCCTGTTGTTCAGTGTAGTTCCGTATCTAAGCTGTTGTTCAGTGTAGTTCCGTATCTAAGCCCTTCTGTCTGCTAAGTATGGGAGGCAGGTGAGTCACCATGGTGATGCCACCTCCCACAATGCACTATGGGCCCAGTACCCACACTCATGCAAGAATCACACACATCCTCGTTAAAAGTAAATGGCGCAATTATCTTTACACCTGCCACCACCACCCCCCCCCCTCCCACCCCTTTTTAAGTATTTAAAAACAAAAAGACACATTACAACTAAAAGGATCTGAATCATGGCCAGGACGAGCTGAGCGGCACG
>CAEFZP010000318.1:0-174944 GCA_903064625.1 Mallotus villosus
TTACGACGAACGGGGCCCTGAACATGGGTAGGTGCCTGCTCTGGACCAAAAACAGAAAACAACACAATTTATACAAGAGGGCATGATGGGATGATTGCTGATTGGACCCAGGTGAACGGCATCACGGAAGGAGGCAGTGGATGAGTGGAAAACCAGGGGCGAACTAACTGGGGAACGGAACACACAGAACAGAACACACACAGGAACACAACACAGACAACACCAACCCGCCCATGGCACAATAGGTGCGTTCGACATGGACTGCGGCTGCATGAAACGACCGGCGAGAGTAGCCGCTTGCAGTCGGGGAGGAGTTGAAAACGGCTCTGTGAAGTTGGACATTCCAGCTTCTCGTGGTTTGCTGCGTTGATGTCAGTCATGGCCGATCAAGCGCTGTTTGCTTACGTTACTTTATTTATAATTAAACTTAGTCTTTCCGTTAGTAGAAGAGGTGGCCCAAAACCCTTTCTTCAACAAATGTTTTAGTCAATCAAATTGTTTGGTCCGGATTTGAGCATTGGCGAAACTGAAGGTGTCAGAATAATTACAAAACAAGCGTCAAAGTTGTCGTGTGTGAGTCTGGCCAATCATGAAATAGCTGTGTCGTCATTTGAAGCCGTGCAGTTGCTCTTGAGAAAATGCGCTCGTCTACACAGCCGGCAGTTCTCGAATCGATCTCACGGTACTTTGATGGCTACGTCACACTGACCTAGCCTCGGCGCCGTCTCAAGTCGGACAAAAAGTCTAACCAGAATTCACTGTTTCAAGTCAGCCGCCTGCAGCGGACTGCAGCGTTGCATGAAGCGAGGTCATGTCGAACGCACCTAATGAAACACCTGCACTCAATGCACTTTACTCTAGTTTTGTGGGAGTGGCTTTGAAGGGAGGACGTTTCTCTCTCTATTCCTTCAATAAACACTGTGAAAACGATAAGAAAATAAAAGACAAAGTTTGAATTATTAATCTACAATTTTAGGTTTGCTAAATGCTGCAGCATACATTGAAACAGGCACAAACACATTGACTCTACAAACTTAATCACATTAAATCATGGCTCAAATCAAATATAAGATTTTATACAGATTTTATGTTCCAACCGAGGGGGGCTGGCGGTGTCTTAGTGTCTAGGGCTGCATCAGATACCCTTTTTTTTTAAATCGCTGTATTAGTCCACACTTGACCGGTGGGGATCTCATTCTAATATGATTGTAACTGTTAGCTGCTCCTGGCATTCTCTAATCCCTGCTTTCCTCTCTCTGTCCCCCCTCCGCACATCCCCTGTGGTGTGGGGGGTTTTGAGCTGTCAGCACCTGCCTGGTTGTCGGTCCGCCAACGCTGGACCTGGTCACCAACCGGAAACTAGTCTCCGTGACGGGCAACAGCGAGCTTCCCGATCCCTTCCTACATCTACCAAGCTGAACAATGGATTTTGGTGTTTCTAAACCCATTGGCACTTCCCTGTTGTATTACTATGTTTAGCCTGTGTTCTGCTCCTCTCTTTCACCAACCGTCTCTGGAGGAGGGGATCCCTCACTGAATTGCTCCTCCTCCGGAGGTTTCTTCCAGTTTTTGAATGATTCGTTCATTTTCTCGTGGCCGCGCATCAGGACTGTTGTATAGGCTCACTCGAGGAAACAGAAATTAGTCATTCATATTTCTGTCTTCGGGTACGAGTCTTTGCATAATTTTTCACATGACCTGCATAAGTTTAGTAGAGGAAACAGATACCTAATTCCCTTTCGCGAGACCACTGTGGTTAGTATAGTAAGACGTGAATGATACTCATTTACAAGTCATACTGACTGTTTTGTTTTATAACCATTGAAATGAACGAATTACTCAAAACTACATTTTTCATTTTACTGAACGAGATTCAAAGAACAGAGTCAGTAAAATGATCCGAAGTTCCCATCACTATTAAGTAGCTCTGATCACATGACTCAACCAAATAAAATACAGTTTCCAAATAAAAGCATTAAAGCAGTAACCAAAAAATATTTCTAATTGGTGTACCTTATTTTCCTTACTATTACAATCCTATATTACCTTAAAACAGTTAAATTACTTGAAATCATATTCTTAAATAACTGAAACCTGTCTCTCCAAGACAGTTATAGCTATCAGCAACAGTAGCTTACAGCAGCTAGCAGGAGAAGCAGCAGCAGCTATCTAGCCGGAGTAGAAGCTATCAGGAGCAACCGCAGGAGAAGCAGCAGTAGCATGAACAGCAGCTAGCAGTAGCATGAGCTAGCAGGAACAGCAGATAGCAGTAGCATGAGCTAGCAGGAACAGCAGATGGCAGTAGCATGAGCTAGCACGAACAGCAGATAGCAGGAGCAGTAGCTAGCAGGAGCATGAGCTAGCAGGAGCAGTAGCTAGCAGTAGCATGAGCTAGCAGGAACAGCCACTAGTTTAACGGATATAAAGAATGATTTGTTTTTCACATAAAATCCCTCTCCATTTTATTGTCAGTACTGTACTGTTGTCTGTGTCATTTAATTATTAATTTTATGTATAATTTTAAGAGCTTTATCAAATGTATTTTGGCGTTCTGTCGATGACGTCATCGGTGTGCGAAGTGCGATCTTGCCTAGGTCTGTGTGGAGACTTGCTGAGGTGAGGTGTGCTCGTGAGCGCAACTCTTGGAAAATTGTAATTGCATTGTTTAAAAAGGTCACAAATCTGATTGGTTAATAGTTACATTTTGTTTAGTGCTGTCGAAACGCTATTGTTGTTAAAAGGACTGTAAATAGGAATATTCTGTAATGTGGACGAGTACTTTTTAGTAGTCTAAACCTTGAACTAGCTTGACTGCACGAAGCTCCTGTGTGTCTGTGTGTAACGTTACTCCTCTCCTTGTTCTCCCCTCTTGCAGTTAGCTAGCTCCTGGGTGTCTGTGTGTGACGTTACTCCTCTCCCCGTTCTCCCCTCTTGCAGTTAGCTAGCTCCTGTGTGTCTGTGTGTAACGTTACTCCTCTCCTTGTTCTCCCCTCTTGCAGTTAGCTAGCTCCTATGTGTCTGTGTGTAACGTTATTCCTCTCCTCATTCTCCCCCCCCCTCTTGCAGTTAGCTAGCTGCGTTGGAGAAGCCTGCTCATTGTGCCACATTTTCTACTTTGTATTTCTGTCCAGGGTACAAACAAACTCCCACACATCCAGATAAGTTGTCCGTATGGTCATTCACAACGCAAGTTACATAGCCTGGAAGTGTCAGTCAGACAAGGCAGGCTACACTAGCAGTAGCATGAGCTAGCAGGAACAGCAGCTAGCTGTAGCATGAGCTAGCAGTAGCATGAGCTAGCAGGAACAGCAGCTAGCAGGAACAGTAACAAGAGCAGTAGCAAGAGCATCAATTTCATGATACTTCTGTGTTTGCTGAATGTGGCTCTGCACATGTAAGTATCTGAATATCTTATTCTGCCCCAGGCTGTTCCTTCTGATGCACTCACCCCCCCACCCCCCTCCACCAACACACAAACACGTCCCACCCTCCTCCTTTCCTCCTTCTGCATTCTCCCTACAGACACAGGTCACATGATAGCTTCCCCAGGCAAGGCGAAGGAACAGCAGGGAGTCTTCTGAGAGGACAGGGTCAGAGGATCATGGCTGGCCGTCTCAGGGAATACAATACGCTCACTCTCACAAACATGAAACATTGATTTTCCTCTCTCACGTCCTCTCTCTAACGTCCTCTCTCAAAGGTCCTATCTCTTCCCCACTTTTTTCCTATCTCTCCCTCTTTCTCTCCTCTCTCCCTCTTTCTCTCCTCTCTCCCCTCTCTCTCTCTCTCCCCTCTCTCTCTCTCTCTCCTCTCTCTCTCTCTCTCTCTCTCTCTCTCTCTCTCTCCCTCTCTCTCTCTCTCCCTCGCTCTCCCTGAATCTGCACTATTCATGAGCAGTAGGATAAGATCAGCTTGGGGACCTTAACCACGTGTTATGTGTAAATAAACATGCAAGCAACTATATAACTGTGTGTGTGTCTGCGTAGGTGCATGTGTGTGTGTGTCTGCATAGGTGCATGTGTGTGTGTGTGTGTGTGCATAGGTGCATGTGTGTGTGTCTGCATAGGTGCATGTGTGGGTGTTTGTGTGGATAAAACAGAGACAGGCAAGTATGTGTCGGTGTGTGAGACAAAGGTATAGGTAGTTTGAGTGTTTGTGTGTGAGAGACAGAGAGAAAGGTGGAGTGTGTGTGTGTGTGTGTGGAAGAGAGAAAAGTGTGTGTGTGTAATTGCTCTTCACTTCTGATTAATAATTTATTCGGCCCAGAATCCTAGATACATCCAACCTTGACTTTGGCGTACAGGAAGTGGACACGCACTCTGGGTAGACACGTGGTTCCCTCTGCTGCTGCCCTGATCCACATGCTGGACGCTAATGCTACTTAGCTGTCATGCATGCTGGAAGCTAACCCTAGCTAATTGTCACCCCATGCTGGAAGCTAACACTAGCTAACTGTTGCTGCATGCTGGAATCAACGGGTGTCTCATTCTTCATCTATTGATTCTGCCTGCAGACAGGAGAGCATTAGTCACCTCCTCATCTCGATGTAACCCTCTCACTACCTCCAAGATTCAGTCAAACAAGCCTTTTATTTACACATCGCTCAATCCACACAACCTCTCCTCACCGTGTCTTTGAAACCAATGTATCACTCACTGCTACAATCACACTGGGTATTTGCGGTAGTAAAGTTCCCCTGACATGGCTGAGAGAGGAGCAGACTGTCTGACCGAGGAACAGACTGTCTGGGACTGGCTGACCGAGGAGCAGACTGTCTGGGACTGTCTGACTGAGGAGCAGACTGTCTGAGAGAGGAGCAGACTATCTGGGACTGTGTGAGAGAGGAGCAGACTGTCTGGGACTGTCTGAGAGAGGAGCAGACTGTCTGGGACTGTCTGAGAGAGGAGCAGACTGTCTGGGACTGTCTGGGCCTGTCTGACCGAGGAGCAGACTGTCTGGGCCTGTCTGACCGAGGAGCAGACTGTCTGGGACTGGCTGACCGAGGAGCAGACTGTCTGAGAGAGGAGCAGACAGTCTGGGACTGGCTGACCGAGGAGCAGACTGTCTGAGAGAGGAGCAGACAGTCTGGGACTGGCTGACCGAGGAGCAGACTGTCTGGGACTGAGACATGTATGAAGGGATTTGGTAGTTTTAGTGCATTTTTAAATGTGAAATTACCGGCTGTGCCTAGCTGTAAATTGTTTAGGAGAACTGTTGAGAGTTTTGAAAAAGTGACCTAAGGAATAAGAAATGTGTCCTAGAGACTGTAAAAAAATCTGTACACAGCTTCAGCGCAGTCATCCCCTCCCCTCCATGGTCCTCCAGTCATCCCCTCCACGGTCCTCCAGTCATCCCCTCCATGGTCCTCCAGTCATCCCCTCCATGGTCCTCCAGTCATCCCCTCCACGGTCCTCCAGTCATCCCCTCCACGGTCCTCCAGTCATCCCCTCCATGGTCCTCCAGTCATCCCCTCCATGGTCCTCCAGTCATCCCCTCCATGGTCCTCCAGTCATCCCCTCCACGGTCCTCCATTCATCCCCTCCACGGTCCTCCAGTCATCCCCTCCACGGTCCTCCAGTCATCCCCTCCATGGTCCTCCAGTCATCCCCTCCATGGTCCTCCAGTCATCCCCTCCATGGTCCTCCAGTCATCCCCTCCACGGTCCTCCAGTCATCCCCTCGATGGTTCTCCAGTCATCCCCTCCACGGGCAGTCCAGTCCCCTCTACGGGCTGCCCTACCCTGGAAGAAGAACCATTAGGGGCTCAGATGTTCTACATCTCTAGCACCTGTGACAATGCATGATAATAATGTAACTAATACTAATTTGAGAACATGCTGATGGGAAATGATAGAGAGAGAGGGAGGATGAGGGAGAGAGAAAGAGAGAGAGAGGATGAGGGAGAGAGAGAGAATTAGTATATGTATGTGTGCATGTGTGAGTGAGTGTGTGTGTGCAGCTCAGGAACAGCAGAGAGCCAGTCAGCTGCCTGACAGTCTGATTAATGACCAACAAGCTTCACTGTTCTCCTCTCATAGATCTGCTGTCTTTCACTTCATTAAACAGTTTGATCCACAGCTACCGGGATCCTGTATGCTGGAGACACACACACACAGTCGAACACACATACACACACACACACACACACACACAGTCGAACACACATACACACACACAGGAGCTCTGACAGTCCCACATCATGTGATGCTGAGAACAGCCAGATGTCTGTTTGGAAGTTGAAGGGCTCTTCCCGCTGTTGCTCGAGAACTTCCCTTTCAGAGGCAGTCTGGAACAGTCTGGAACAGTCTGCTGTTATAGTCTCTACGTGTAGTTTTCCCTGGTCTTCTAGCCATCCCTGGTCGTCCAACAGGCTTCAAGCAGCTTCAGGGCTGAGCAGGCTGTCGAGGCTGCGAGGGCTGTGGAGGCTGTGGGGGCTGTGGAGGCTGTGGAGGCTGAGGGGACCCCAGTATGATTTGAACCCCCCTTCCTCTCAGTCCTAACATGGCCCTTTAAGAACCAAGCCCCTCCTGACTGCCGCAGGAAATTACTTTTCTCATTTCTGGACCTGACAAAGACAGGATTTCAAGTGCACTCCATCATCTCTCCTTGTCACACACATTAAGACCCATTCTGTGTCCGGAAGGCTGTGTGCGTCTGCAGGACAGAGATGCTGTATGTGTGTGAGTGTGGGAGAGAGACTGAGAGCTACTAAAGTGAGGTATTGAGGGAAGAGAAGAGAAACAGGGGTGCAAGAGACAGAGCAGTAAGAGGAAGTATTGTTACACAATATTTTTATAATGATGTTTGGGATTCACACAGCTGTTGGTGTTGAGTGCTTCTGACTAACACAAGCACACACACACTTCCACAGACAGACGTACTCTCACACACACACCTCAAAAGGTAAAATACTGTTTTGGACTGAGTGGAAACAATACGTTTAATATCAACACTTAGACTCATTTAGTCATTTACATTAGACTCACAACATTTACATTGGGGTTAAAGCCAGGATAGGCATGTTTTGTGAACCTAGACATTTTAGTTTGAGTTTAAAAGGATTCAAGCAAAATCCAACCACTCCCCTCAGTAACACCACCACAGCTGTCCCCTCAGTAACACTATCACAGCTGTGCCCTGTGTAACACCACCACAGCTGTCCCATCAGTAACACCATCACAGCTGTGCCCTGTGTAACACCACCACAGCTGTCCCATCAGTAACACCATCACAGCTGTGCCCTGTGTAACACCACCACAGCTGTCCCATCAGTACACCATCACAGCTGTCCCCTCAGTAACACCACCACAGCTGTCCCATCAGTAACACCACCACAGCGTGTCCCATCAGTAACACCACCACAGCTGTGCCCTGTGTAACACCATCACAGCTGTCCCCTGTGTAACACCACCACAGCTATGCCCTGTGTAACACCACCACAGCTGTGCCCTGTGTAACACCACCACAGCTGTCCCATCATCAGTAACACCATCACAGCTGTCCCCTCAGTAACACCACCACAGCTGTGCCCTGTGTAACACCATCACAGCTGTCCCCTGTGTAACACCACCACAGCTGTGCCCTGTGTAACACCACCACAGCTGTCCCATCAGTAACACCACCACAGCTGTCCCATCAGTAACACCACCACAGCTGTCCCCTGTGTAACACCATCACAGCTGTCCCCTGTGTAACACCACCACAGCTGTCCCATCAGTAACACCACCACAGCTGTGCCCTGTGTAACACCACCACAGCTGTCCCATCAGTAACACCACCACAGCTGTCCCCTGTGTAACACCATCACAGCTGTCCCCTGTGTAACACCACCACAGCTGTGCCCTGTGTAACACCACCACAGCTGTGCCCTGTGTAACACCACCACAGCTGTGCCCTGTGTAACACCACCACAGCTGTCCCATCAGTAACACCACCACAGCTGTCCCCTCAGTGGGTGGGTCGTATTTATACTGAAGAGTGAGTATTTAATTCTAGCCTACGGAAACAAACTTGTGAGTTCAGGATGAGTCTTCTACAAGACAGTGAGTCACACACAAACATGTGAGTTTAGGATGAGTCCCCTACAAGACAGTGAGTCACACACAAACATGTGAGTTTAGGATGAGTCCCCCAGGGTGCTGCACAGCTCATCCTGGGAGGGGATCGACAGCTCTAACCATGTATGCATGTTCTCTGGCCTTGTCTCCTTCCCACATTAGCTCAGATGATCGTTTATTTCCAGGCAGTTGAGTCTCTGATGGCTTTCAGATCAGGCTGCTATGAGACAGTGTCTGTGTTTGTTTGTGTTTGTGTGTCTGTGTGTGTGTGTCTGTGTGTGTGTGTGTGTGTCTGTGTGTATCTGTGTGTGTGTGTGTCCCCGCCTGGCTAGATAAATATTACACAGTTCACTACTCCAACCCAGAGCTTGCTGGAACGTCCAGCAGTGTAGCGGGTGGGGTGGAGTGTGTGTGTGTGTGTGGACTCATGAATATTCCTGTGTGTAACATGGGCTTCACATACAACACACCTTTTTAGATAAAGTCTGGACAGACTACACAAAAGCCTACATAAACACACTACAGGTCCTTCTATAGACCACACTTATGTTCCTTATATAGACACACTGCAGGTCCTTCTATAGACCACACTTATGTTCCTTATATAGACACGCTACAGGTCATTCTATAGACCACACTTATGTTCCTTATATAGACACACTACAGGTCCTTCTATAGACCACACTTATGTTCCTTTATAGACACACTACAGGTCCTTCTATCGACCACACTTATGTTCCTTATATAGACACACTACAGGTCCTATAGACCACACTTATGTTCCTTATATAGACACACTACAGGTCCTATACACCACACTTATGTTCCTTTACAGACACACTACAGGTCCTATAGACCACACTTATGTTCCTTTATAGGCACACTACGGGTCCATGTAAACAACAATTAGTGATTTGACAGCCTCTGGTTTAGACAACCACGGCACATGCAGGTCACGTCCTGGCATGCTCAGCTGAATGGTTCAGACTGATGGGGCTCCATGTTCACGCAGGGCCTCATTATGAGGCTGTGAGAGGGCCGCCACGTCGCTCAAGCAGGGCCTCATTATGAGGCTGTGAGAGGGCCGCCTCGTCGCTCAAGCAGGGCCTCATTATGAGGCTGTTATGGGGCCGCCACGTCGCTCAAGCAGGGCCTCATTATGAGACTGTGAGAGGGCCGCCACGTCACTCAAGCAGGGCCTCATTAGGAGGCTGTGAGAGGGCCGCCACGTCGCTCAAGCAGGGCCTCATTATGAGGCTGAGAGGGCCGCCAAGTAGCTCATGCAGGGCCTCATTAGGAGGCTGTGAGAGGGCCGCCACGTCGCTCAAGCAGGGCCTCATTTTGAGGCTGTGGGAAGGCCGCCACGTCGCTCAAGCAGGGCCTCATTAGGAGGGTGTGAGAGGGCCGCCACGTCGCTCAAGCAGGGCCTCATTAGGAGGCTGTGAGAGGGCCGCCACGTCGCTCAAGCAGGGCCTCATTAGGAGGCTGTGAGAGGGCCGCCACGTCGCTCAAGCAGGGCCTCATTATGAGGCTGTGAGAGGGCCGCCACGTCGCTCAAGCAGGGCCTCATTATGAGACTGTGAGAGGGCCGCCACGTCACTCAAGCAGGGCCTCATTAGGAGGCTGTGAGAGGGCCGCTACGTCGCTCAAGCAGGGCCTCATTATGAGGCTGAGAGGGCCGCCAAGTAGCTCATGCAGGGCCTCATTAGGAGGCTGTGAACGGGCCGCCACGTCGCTCAAGCAGGGCCTCATTAGGAGGCTGTGAACGGGCCGCCACGTCGCTCAAGCAGGGCCTCATTAGGAGGCTGTGAGAGGGCCGCCACATCGCCGCCACTCACTTGTTTCATTGTCTTTTATTTTCTGGTGTTTACGTTGGCTTCTTTGAAAGCAGCTAGAGTGTCGCAGCTGCCACACAAGGTTACGGTTAGGATAGGACCCAGCGACACTGTTAGGGAGATAGAAGAAGAAGGTGAAGAGGGAGAGAGTAGGAGGAGAGATGGAGAGAGGCAGGAGAGAGGGTGGAAGGAGAGAGAGGGAGAAGAGAGTGGAGAGGAAGAGAGAGAGAGGTGCTGAGAGAGAGCTAGAGAGCCGCTAGAGAGAGAGAGAGATACGCGAGGCGAGAGAAAGTTGAGACGTGGAGTATGCTAGCTTCGCTGCGATCGCGTGTCCTCTCTGCGCGCTATCTCTGCGCTCGCGCTCTCTCGATAGATCGAGCTCGCTGATAGAGAGTAGAGGAGGTGAGAGGGAAACAGATAGTGTGCTGCTCTGCTACTGAATTATGTGTTTGTATGAACCTGTGGTTTTATGAACCTGTGGTTATGTGGTTGTGTGGTTATGTTCACGGTGAGGTTCTATGGAACATGAGGGCCGAAAGACTCTTATTCTGTGGACTAATTAGACAAACAGACGGTGTCGCCAAAAGAGTACGATTTAAAGCCATGGTAGGTCTTATCAACCCCTCTCTCTTTTGCCCAGGATTAAAGCTGAAATGGCTTTTACACGGGCCAGTAACCCAGTGCATTAGCTGAGAGACTCAACAAAAACACTCTCCCTTTACCCTTTAGCAGTCAGGACAGCAGCGTTAGCTAATGACCAAGGAGGGCTGTGGTAGGGGTGTAAATATTTACCATGACTCCATTGGTGGAGAGAGGACAGGCAGAGGGCAATCAGAGGAGGAGGGCTGGAGGAGGAGGGGATGAGAAGGAGAGGGGGAGGGCTGGGGGAAGAGGAGGAGGAGAATGGAGGAGGAAGAGAGTTGGAGGAAGGGAAGGAGGAGTAGGAGATCTGAAGGAGGAGGGGAGGAGAATGAGGAGGAGAAGGGGAGGGCAGGGGGGGGGTGAGGGCTGGGGGAGGAGGAGGAGGAGGGCAGGGGGAGGAGGAGGTGAGGGCTGGGGGAGGAGGGCAGGGGGAGGAGGAGTTGAGGGCTGGGGGGAGGAGGAGAGTAGGGGGAGGAGGAGGTGAGGGCTAGGGGAGGAGGAGGAAGAGGGAGGGCAGGGGGAGGAGGAGGTGAGGGCTGGGGGAGGAGGAGGAAGAGAGGGAGGAAGTGGAGGAGGAGATGGAGAGGGCTGGGGGAGGAGGAGAGGGAGGGGGAGGAAGTGGAGGAGGAGATGGAGAGGGCTGGGGGAGGAGGAGAGGGAGGGGGAGGAAGTGGAGGAGGAGATGGAGAGGGCTGGGGGGAGGAGGAGAGGGAGGGGGGAGGAAGTGGAGGAGGAGATGGAGAGGGCTGGGGGAGGAGGAGAGGGAGGGGGGAGGAAGTGGAGGAGGAGATGGAGAGGGCTGGGGGAGGAGGTGAGGGAGGGGGAGGAAGTGGAGGAGGAGATGGAGAGGGCTGAAGCAGGGCTGGAGCAGGACTGTGTAAGGAAGTCATTATCTCTTCACTGCTGTGCTTTAAATAGACGAGTCATGTGAGGAAGTCCTTAGAGGGAGCGAGTCATGTGGAAGTATGAAGGTAAGCAGTCAGAACACGGTGACCATCTCCAGTGTTGGAGTGGTGCTACAGAGCCCCAGAGCTAGTTCAGTTCAACATGCAGCGGGGAGAGAGGGGTGGCTGAGGGGAGGGGCTCACTGTGGAACCAGGTTAACAGCTGGGAGTGGACGGCTGGCTGGCCCCGCCCGCCTGGGAGTGACAAGGAAACAAATCAGGTGCTCCCGAGCCAGTTCTCTCCTCCAGGTGGGAGGGATGCCCCAGGCCTCTCCTGCCCCAACAACCAACCACAGAGTCAAGCTCCATTAACCTGACCAATGGCGTAGAGGCAGGATGGACTGGCACTCCCACACTGCCTCATTTCCTATCTTGCGATGGAGGAGTCTGTCAAAGCTAATGAGCTGGAAACCCAGAGACCTGCATCACACTCCTCACACACACACACACACACACACACAGACCTGCACATCACACACACACACACTGGGAAACCCAGAGACCTGCACATCACACTCCTCACACGCACCCACACACACACTCACACACACACACACACACACACACACACACACACACACACACACACACACACACTAGGAAACCCAAAGTCCTGCACATCACACTCCTTACACACACACACACGCAGAGACCTGCACATCACACTCCTCACACACACACACCAGACTCATCACACAACACACACACACGCTAGGAAACCCAGAGACCTGCACATCACACTGCTCACACACACACCAGACTCCTCACACACAAACCAGACTCCTCACACACACATCATACTACTCACACACACATTAGTCTGTCAGTGATGGTACCCAGAGAGTGATGTCACAGTGATGTCATGGAGTCAGAGTGTGTTGATGGCCACGGCTGAGGCTGACTGTCTGAGGCTGACTGTCTGAGGCTGACTGTCTGAGGCTGACTGTCTGAGGCTGACTGTCTGAGGCTGACTGTCTGAGGCTGACTGTCTGAGGCTGACTGTCTGAGGAGGCGTGTCATGATGACTTCCTGTTTCCTGTACTGAGGAAAGTGCATGTTGGACTGAACACAAACACAGACTCCAGGCTAGTCCGTGGTTAGGTGGGGTCAGAGTAGGTGTTAGGGTAGGTGGAGGGATACGTTCACCATTACTACAAGGGACATTGTGACTGAATCTGTTTTTCTGCCTTAATGAATGATCTCTCCAAGGCCGGTTAAGGTTTTATTGTTCTGCCAACTGGCTTGGGCCTAGTGGACAGGCATCCCATAATAATCAAGGTTGAGACACTTAGGAGTGGCCTTCTACAGGAAAGGTCACTAGCAGATACTAGAGAGGAGGAACCATTACTGCATCTAGCCATGCATATGGACTCAAATATAGTTTCCTTCATTCAGCTCTAATGAACTCGGCTGTCCTTGTTCCTCCCTCTGTCTCTTACTTTATCTCTCTAATTCTTGCGCTTTCCCTTGTATGAAACAAGTGGTGGCGCATCGTAACAGCATGGCAGTTATAGGGTTAGTGATTTCCTGAGTGACTTTGTTGTTCATTTGACACCTTCAAGTTTAACAGAACAGAAGTTATTAAGTGGTAGTGGCGGATTAAACAGTAGCCTATATATAGTATTTCCCGTTTGGGTTTTGGCATTTTGATGTGATCATCCACATTAAACCGTTTTCCATTCCTGCTAAATGTGCCTAAAAACGCCTAAACAGCATATCAAAAGTAAATTGAAAGCTGTTCTTGAACCATTTGGAGTACATGCATGTAAATAGTCTCTTTTGAAAGTTGACACTCTGAAGTTATGTCCCCTGTTGTCAGGACCCCTGTCAGTCCTACTGGTGTTGAGTTATAGCAGCTCAAACACAAGGAAAGTGAACATTTCTATTTCCGCCTAGTTTTTGTTTTGAAAACAGAGGCCTAAAGCGGCCTAGAAGTGGTAGGTATTAGCTGGAACACAGCATTGGACTACAGGTTGAAGCCTTACCCAAATCAAATCAAACGTCAAACATAATACCACAATATATTCATATTTTACACATGTTTTCATAAGAGTACATCCATGCGTTTTCTAAAAGGGCCTTTTGGAGACTCCAAAATGACCCTTTGAACCAAGGTCAAATAAAAAGGTATTCTTTTTCATAATTGTTATCTCTAATGAAAGGTGGTACTTAGAACTATCATATATAATAGCTAAATCCCTCATTAGTATTACTGAAACACAAAAACTGAATTATGAACACATTTTGTGCTTTATCTGATTCCCAGGATTGGCGCTCAAAGAACACTGATTCTGTCAACCAGATTGCGCAATAGACTTTTATTTTGAAGGCTCCACAGAAACTTGGCATGTTTGGTATTAGCGTTTGCAGCATTTCCTTAGCTACAAGGCTAACAAGCTCATTTCAGAGCCATTCAGCCACGTGTTAGGTATTCATGTAGAACGAGTGTGCGTGACGCACAGACCTAGTTGGCTGTAGAGGGCTGTCAACAGGGCATGGAAGCTCTGATTGGGTCAATCTTGGTGTCAATCGAAAGGGGAGGGTTCAACGGACATTTTGATGTCTTCCTTTCGAGAATAGTATATTGGCAAGCGGAGAAAATATTACTTTCATGTGAATAAGGTATTTCTTTCGTCGCTAACTAGCATAATGAAACAAAGGATTCTAGCTATTTATGAATGTATTTGGACAAACTTTTGGACATGGTTAGTTACTTTGGACCTTTGGGAATGTAACCAGCCCAAATTACCAACGTTTGATGGACTTGTTTGCATACCTGGACCATATATGAACCGTTGAGTGTGAGTAAAACTTTTTTCGTTTGGTGGTGAATTTATATTCGTGACAGGACAAAGACGTTAGATGTACTTGCTGTAGCGACTTGATCTTGAAAAGGTTTATTTCAATGGAAGCACAAGAATCGTAGCTTTCCAATGATGTGTCATTTGTGTAGCCGTCTTAAAAATATATTAGTTAGAATTGAGTGCGTTATACCTGAGGGACGGAGGGGCAGCGTTTCTGTTCCGCGGGTGGGACAATATCACAAAAAATCAAACTTTTATTTGTATGTGTTTTTAATAGTCAACATCATAGTAGACAGTAACTGTAGTGGAAACTTGAATTTTGTAATGTTTCGTGAGTTTAAGCAGAATTCGCCACGTTAGAGAGTCAGACAAGACTTTGCGGACGGCCCGCACATTCTCACGTCAAGTACATTTTTATACATCACACTGTGAGCTTTTCGTGCGTACGCAACGTTTACACACTGTGAGCTTTTTGTGCGTACGCAACGTTTACACACTGTGAGCTTTTCGTGCGGACGCAACGTTACACACTGTGAGCTTTTCGTGCGTACGCAACGTTTACACACTGAGCTTTTCGTGCGTACGCAACGTTTACACACTGAGCTTTTCGTGCGTACGCAACATTTACACACTGTGAGCTTTTCGTGCGTACGCAACGTTAACACATAAGGCCCCAGGGGTCTAGTTTACTTCCCAGGAAAAGGTTGTGATCAAAAATGTTAGAACTTGACGAGAGAATGTGTGGTCCTCCACGCAAACTCGGACCCTTCCGTAGGCCTACGCACATTTTGGAGACAGCGGGAATTTGTGACGCAGATGACCATAGTGTAGTCAGACTGAGATTACTCGTAATATTTATATATTTTGTTTTCCTCACACACATTTTTTCCATTCCATTTCATAATTATCATGAAGATAACATCCAGCAGTGTTATTCGCGCTTGTACTGAGTGATAATTGTTCCATAAACACCTTGTACAATCCAAATTTTAAATCAAAATTCAGCGCTGTCTCACCATCAGATTGTCCACGAGAGTGCAGAAGGGGGAGATGCCCCGACTGCATGGAATACAGGATAACATCACATATCCTACCTTTAGATAACTGCAGAACACAGTGTATAACTAAATATATTTATTTAATACTTTATAAATAAAATGACAAATAATTATTATTAGTATATTAATGACCCTGGCATGCGATTGTTCTTTACGGTGAATCTTGGTGACCGGTAAAACATTTTTTTTTAAGCGCAACTTCTCATATGTCAAAAACTGGAATAATGGTCGTTAAGCTCCTACGCAATCGCTACACTCTACGTCCTCGTTTTCAGTCCAAACTTTGTTAGTGTTCATAACAAAACGCTTTTGTTTTCAAATTGTATCTCGACTCGGGGTATCACTGGCACAATTGACGCCACTCACACTTTTTATTTTTATTGATGATCCACCGGCCACCAAATGTTGTGGTTTTTGGGCCTCCACCAACAGCACCGGTCACCATGATTCACCGTAAAGAACAATCGCATGCCAGGGTCATTAATATAATAATATTATTATTATTATTTGTAATTGTATTTGTAACGCGCTCTTCATTCATAAGGATATTGGATATGGGATCCAAGGATATTGGATATGGATATTCATATACTGGATTAGCATTCATGAGGTGCTTTGCATTGACCATTTATGGTTAAAAATTGACGTGTTTAGGGCAGGGTAAAATGCTGATTCACGTATGCACACTTGTGGGTAATCTGTGATTTATAAAGGGAACATTGCTTACAGGAGTGCGTATGCACGGTTTTATAAATCCGATTTTTCGTACGTTCACTTTTAATAAGAATCCTACGCACAGTTTTATAAATGAGACCCCAGATGCTTGACAATCCCATGGCACGAAGCTGAAGATGGCCAGGGCTTTAGAACTTGGGAGACGGTGTTTGGGCGTGCGCTACTTCTGATCATCTGATTCATGACCAGGTGGTTTTCTGTTAGTGTCTTATGTTTGTGTGTCAATGATGGTTACGTTGTTATAGATTGTGTATTATGATAGAATTATTTTATACAATGGTCTGGGTGAATACTCGATCCTGATTGGCTGCAGGGGTGTCCATTATCCAGTGATATATGGACACCTACTACGTAGTTGCAAAACTGTCTGTTCACCGTTCTAAATTATTGTGCTGGCTACATAGTATATGAGCCTGTACAAAGTCAGAGCCTCCATTTACCATTCTGAAAGACTTTAACAAGCTAACTGAAAGACTTTAACAAGCTAACTTGTATTTACAACAATGAGTGACTTCTTTTAACCTATTTGCAAAATGTAACTTTTCTGAATGTACTGTCAGTGTCACGTAACCGGTCATCTCACATCCCATTTGCTATTCACCTTGCTAGTCAATCTGCTTCAGACAGGCTGCGGCCAACACGACAGTACATGTGTATCATCTGCACATGGCCGATTATTTTGTCGTAAAAATCTTTATTTGATTTGGGGATAATGACATAGCTTGCCAGCTAGATAGTCTTCTTGTCAAACATACTGTACAATTATATTTACTGTTTGTCAACCGTACACAATGTTATTGCCTTTGAATCTTGCTAGCTTAATGTTAACTTTGAGGTTAATAGCTCAGCCAAAGGAAATCCTGTGTTGGTTCTATGAGCTGAGCGGACTAGAAATATCAGAGTTTTTACAAAACGCATGAAAACATAAATTAATGTTTGTAAAAAAAATAGTGACCATGGTATAAACGGGATAATATGTAATCCCTTACAGATTACGTTATAATTCAAATAAACATTATCTTTATTATTTTATATATGATATACTATATTATGTATTATTATTATTTACCCAACGATTGATTCTCTTAAGAATTCCATAACTGATCAAGATCAAGATTTTATAGCCATTCCTCACACAAGCCCAAACACAGACAGACACACACCCACTTACATAGAATGTAGATACACCCCCTCCTTTCATTCACACTGGGAGATATCCTCAATTAACTAAATTATCCCAGTCAAGTGTGTCTCTAATGTGGAGAGCCTAATGACAGGCCAAGGTTAAAGTGAGTAGTCAAGCATTGATCTGAGCGCTGTCTTCAGTGTGCATGAGTGTAACGGGCCAGCCCACTGAGCGCTGTCTTCAGTGTGCATGAGTGTAACAGGCCAGCCCACTGAGCACTGTCTTCAGTGTGCATGAGTGTAACAGGCCAGCCCACTGAGCGCTGTCTTCAGTGTGCATGAGTGTAACAGGCCAGCCCACTGAGCGCTGTCTTCAGTGTGCATGAATGTAACAGGCCAGCCCACTGAGCGCTGTCTTCAGTGTGCATGAGTGTAACAGGCCAGCCCACTGAGCGCTGTCTTCAGTGTGCATGAGTGTAACAGGCCAGCCCACTGAGCGCTGTCTTCAGTGTGCATGAGTGTAACAGGCCAGCCCACTGAGCGCTGTCTTCAGTGTGCATGAGTGTAACAGGCCAGCCCACTGAGCGCTGTCTTCAGTGTGCATGAGTGTAACAGGCCAGCCCACTGAGCGCTGTCTTCAGTGTGCATGAGTGTAACAGGCCAGCCCACTGAGCGCTGTCTTCAGTGTGCATGAGTGTAACAGGCCAGCCCACTGAGCGCTGTCTTCAGTGTGCATGATTGTAACAGGCCAGCCCACTGAGCGCTGTCTTTAGTGTACATGAGTGTAACAGGCCAGCGCCCACTGCAGACATCCTCACCACCCTGTCAGCTACCAGCATGGGGAACGCTCACTGGTGCACTTTATGTTCTTTTAACACATGTCACACACATACTATAACATACACACCACACACACACTATAACATACACAAAACAATCATACACGCCATACACACAAGAGCATACACATAAAAGCTGAACACACACATTGTAACATACACACATCACACACACACTGCACATGTCACACACACACACACACACACACTACAAAGACCATACATACAAACACTGAACACACACAATCAAGAAAGAGAAGGAACTTGCCCCCATTTCATAGTTCTGACTGATGGCTCCAAGAAGTTCTTAGTGCTGAGATTGATCAGAAGTAACACAGATATTACATCAAGTCAGGTTTTTGCTACACACACCCACACACTGTACACACATACAAGCACACTGTACACACATAATGTACACACACACCTCACACACAGAGGGTGAGTCACAGGGGAGAGATGGTCTGAATCCATTAGCCGACACAGAGATCACATGACTTGTCACGCTGCACTCTCAATGGCAGACGTGGGAAGAGTTCAGGCATTGTGTTTGAGTCATCAGGAACTTGTCCCTCCTTCAAAAGTGTACGCGTGTGTGTGCAGCTAAGACAGCTCCCCCAGTATCAGGCAATATCAGACAGTATGAGACAGTATCAGGCAGTATCACACAGTATCACACAGTCACAGTATCACATAGTATCAATCAGACAGTATGAGACAGTATCAGACAGTATCAGGCAGTATCAGACAGTATCAGACAGTATCAGACAGTATCAGACAGTATCAGGCAGTATCAGACAGTATTAGACAGTATCAGACAGTATCAGGCAGTATCAGACAGTATCAGACAGTATCAGACAGTATCAGACAGTATCAGACAGTATCAGGTAGTATCAGACAGTATCAGACAGTATCAGACAGTATCAGACAGTATCAGGCAGTATCAGACAGTATCAGACAGTATCAGACAGTATCAGACAGTATCAGACAGTATCAGGTAGTATCAGACAGTATCAGACAGTATCAGACAGTATCAGGCAGTATCAGACAGTATGAGACAGCTGCTATTTTGAGCTCCTAATCATCTTTAGGAGCAAGAGCTGGCTGGCTGGGCAGTGGCGGTGTAAGGTAGGGGGGGCAGTGATGGAGGAGATGTGAGGAATTATCGATCTACAGTTTTATTGATCACCTTTACTTTCCAGTGAGAGAAAAGAGGAATTCAGGCAGGAAGAGGAATAGGAGGGGGGCGGCAGGCGAGAATGGGGCCGTGAGGCAGGGGGCGCGAGGCAGGGGGGCCGTGAGGCAGGGGGCCCGAGGCAGGGGGAGCGTGAGGCAAGGGCCGCAAGGCAGGGGGCAGGGGGGTAGTTGGGGGCTGAGGAGTTGCTCGGGGGCAGGGGGTAGCTAGGGGGCAAGGGAGTAGAACTTGGGCAGAAAAGTGGAAACTGCCGGATTTGCAAGTTCATGACCACGTGAGAATCCATCTTACCAAATTTCATCTTATCAGTATGTGCCTGAACCACAGGGGTTTGGACCAATCAGTGTGTCAACTACTGGCAGCTATGAGCGCAGTCGAAGTTAGCCCTTGATAGATGCCGATGGACAGATGGTTCATCCATTCACCTACCAATCATTTTGAATAAGTGCCCTCCCTTTTCCAAACTGTTTCCAAGTGCAACTTCTCAGATGGTTATGTGTAACAAACCAGTTGTACAGCGGGAGGTCTGGTGAGGTCTGGTGAGGCCTGGTGAAGTCTGGTGAGTCTTGGTGAGTCCTGGTGAGGCCTGGCGAGGTTTGGTGAGGCCTGGTGAGTCCTGGTGAGGCCTGGTGAGGTCTGGTGAGGCCTGGTGAGGTCTGGTGAGGCCTGGTGAGGCTGGTGAGCTGGTGAGGTCTGGTGAGTCCAGGTGAGGCCTGGTGAGTCCTGGTGAGTTCTGGTGAGTCCTGGTGAGTCCTGGTGAGTCCTGGTGAGTCCTGGTGAGTCCTGGTGAGAACTGGTGAGGTCTGGTGAGGGTCTGGTGAGTCCTTGTGAGTCCTGGAGAGTTCTGGTGAGGCCTGGTGAGTCCTGGTGAGGCCTGGTGAGGCCTGGTGAGTCCTGGTGAGGCCTGGTGAGTCCTGGTGAGGCTGGTGAGGTCTGGTGAGTCCTGGTGAGGCCTGGTGAGGCCTGGTGAGTCCTGGTGAGGTCTGGTGAGTCCTGGTGAGGCATAGTGAGGTCTGGTGAGGCCTAGTGAGGCCTGGTGAGGCCTGGTGAGGCTATATGAATTCCACGGCTGTGAGACAGTCTGTATGTTTGTAATGCAAACCACCATAAGCAGTCCAGCCTCACTAGACAGTGAGCCAACTGAGCACGGCACCTAAGGACAGAGCTGAGATTTGGAATTCCAGTTATTGTTGGTGAAAGGAGAAGAAATTGTGAGTGCTTTACTTAGACAGCATCCATGACAGACCCTATACAGCATCTGTTGTTTTAATAAAGTTGTCAGACTGAGACACTGAAGCGTTTAGTAGAGTTAGGAGGGTTAGGAGGTTTAGTAGACTGACATCTGTGATGGTTCAGAAAGCTCTCAGAGAAGGCGTTTAACCTGATTGAACAGAGTGAGAAAGCTGCACCATCTTCTACTTCCCCTCCCTCCCTCCCTCCTTCCCTCCCTGCCTCCCTCCCTCCTCTCATCCTTCCTCCCTCCCTTCCTCCCCTCCCTCCCTCCTCCTCCCTGCCTGCCTCTCTCCCTCCTCTCATCCTTCCCCCCTCCCTTCCTCCTCCCCTCCTCTCGCTCTCCCCTTCTCCCACGCTCCTCCATCCCTCCCCCCACTCTTGTCTCTCCCCCCTCCCTCCCCCCCTCAAGGCTTAATCGATGGCTGCATCCCTGTATCCCCCAGCAGCACTCAGACCCCAGGATGCCCCCCTTCCTCATCACCAGCCTGCTGCTCTAACTAATGTATTTTCAACCACTAAGTGCATCAACCCGATGCACATCTAGCACTCGGTTACCTCTTCATATTAACACACTCTTATTTTAGAGGAAGAATGAGTTCATCTGAACACTGAACCCTCTGGTCTACTCCTGGAACGTGTTGCCGAGTCTTCGTTCAAACTGTCACACTGACATCTTTATTTCTCTCTGTGTTTAAATTGGCTACAAAGGCTGATCTGTGGGTATCTGAAAAGTACATTTCATGTAAAAGGTGATCACCAAATAACATTAGTTTTAATATGTAGACATTCACTCAGAGATATATTACCTGCCTACAGGTAATATATCAGGTACACATGAACCCAACCTGGATTAAGGAATAAGAAGCTAGCAGCCTCCTCATGTAAACTATTCCTTTAGTCTGACTTGTTTTCCCCGGCCTGCATTACATAATACTGCCTGGCAGCACTAATGAAACTACAGACCACTGGACAGGAAACTACAGGTCACTGGACAGGAAACTACAGACAGGAAACTACAGATCACTGGACAGGAAACTACAGATCACTGGACAGGAAACTACAGATCACTGGACAGGAAACTACAGATCACTGGACAGGAAACTACAGATCACTGGACAGGAAACTACAGATCACTGGACATGAAACTACAGACCACTGGACATGAAACTACAGATCACTGGACAGGAAAGTACAGATCACTGGACAGGAAACTACAGACAGGAAACTACAGATCACTGGACATGAAACTACAGATCACTGGACAGGAAATTACAGATCACTGGACAGGAAACTACAGATCACTGGACAAGAAACTACAGACAGGAAACTACAGATCACTGGCCAGGAAACTACAGACAGGAAACTACAGATCACTGGACAAGAAACTACAGACAGGAAACTACAGATCACTGGACATGTTCCTCTCCTATTTGAAAAATGGATGTTTCAACTTTCACATTGGCAGTCCCTCCTCCTCAAACAAAGCTCTCAGATGCGTGTCCCACAGGGCTCGATGCCTGGCCTCGTGTTGTTCTCCTTGTATGTGCTTATCTGGCTTCTATTTATAATAAATACAAGGTTGCTTTTCATCTATAAGCAGACAACACTCATTTATACCTCCACTAACACTAAATGATAACCCCTGTTGGACTGTTTAAATGATAACCCCTGTTGGACTGTTTAAATGATACCCCTGTTGGACTGTTTAAATGATAACCCCTGTTGGACTGTTTAAATGATAACCCCTGTTGGACTGTTTAAATGAACGGAAGTTATGGCTTGCTAGTAACTTTCTGAACCTAAATGAAAATAAAGCAGGAATTCTTGTATTTGGGCCAAAGGAACAGTGTTATTGACCTAGATCCCTCTAGAAGCCTCACAGCTTCATCTAAAACAGACTGCCAAAGAACCCTGGGGGTTCAGTTTGATGACAATGTAAAATTCGATAAATACATTAATTTGACAGTCGTAAAGTCATGTTCTTTCCATTATTGCCTTCTCACTGAAGTAAAACCTTACTTATCCATGCCGAAACACAAACTGTGATTAATGCTATTGTAACATATTGTCTAGGTGATTGTAATCTCTTAGTCTTCCCCTCCTTGTCTCAGCTGGTACAAAGCGCAGCTGCCTTCACAGGGACTCGCCAGTATAAGGGCCAATCCCAATACATCCCCTTACCCCTTCCCCTTACCCCTTTCCCTTGGTTTACCCCTACCCCTTGGCCCTCGAAACAGAGGGGTAAGGGCTATATAGCCCTACGAAATGGGACGACACTTGGTTACGTGTACATCATCTAGCACGTATCGATATCTCCAAAGCAAGTAGTATTATGCACTGATTTCAAACGAAATTCGCTGCTAATGGACTTTACTTAAAACTGTAGACATGCTAGTAAGAGAAATGCGGGACTGTTGTGCAAATCAACACTGTAACATTATCGTAGCAAACTAGCGATTTTTAGAAACGTTTCAATTAGGAAAATGGTTGCAAATATATATGTACAGGACTGTGTATAGCACAAAACAAGACTTTAATAATTTTTTTATCAATTCATTAAGCCACAAATATATCATTTATCGGACTCTGGATGATCTGGCCGCCATTGTTGCCGGTCGCGCAGTATTCGCATAGCCCTAGGTTTCAAGTAAAGTCCCAATCTTACTTGGTTTCAAGGGGTGTATACCCCTTCGTCTTAGCCCTACCCCTAGCTCAAAAAGAGTATTGGGACACCACTAGGTCTCACGCGAACGCGCAAAACCAAGGGGAAGGGGGAAGGGGTAAGGGGATGTATTGGGATTGGCCCTAAGTCAGTGACACCTATCCTAATTGATTTGCACTGGCTTCCTGTTAAGGACAGAATAGACAACAATTCTACTGTCTACAAAGCACTAAATCATTTCCCCTCTAAATATCTGTCAGACTGGCTCCATCCGCATATCCCATCAAGAAATCTGAGACCTTCAGATTCTGGTTCACTCTCTCTGCCTCGATCCAAACTGTCAAAAACATGGTGAACGGGCATTTGTAGATGCCAGGCCAAAACTATGGAATAGTTTATCTATGCATTTCAGATCATTACCCTTTATTTTAACCTTCAAGTCTGCTCCAAACTCATTTTTCTCTTGTCTTTTAATGTTTCTTTGCATAGTATACTGTTTTATCTTTTACATTTCTCTACTCATATCTGTATTATTTATACTTTACTTTTTCTGCAATTACTATTTTACCTCCTCTTCAGCACATTGGTCGACCATGGTTGTTTTTAAATGTTCACCATAAATAAATATTGATTGATTAATTCTATAAACTGCAAACTTCAGTCAGCAAACTACCAACTGCAAACTCCAGACAGGAGACTTTAGACCGGCTGAGTGGGTGTACCCCCACGGCCCCCACCCCCCCCCCACCCCCCACGGTGAGGTCTAGGTGATGGGATGTGTAAACATAACAACAAACAAAACACCAGGGTGCTGTGAAGAAGGCCTTGATTTAAGAAGGCCTCAGTAGAAGGTATTGACCCACACAAGACGAACATCACAGACAAACCAGGAAAATCAATGATGGTCTTTGAAAGCGGCTCTGCTCCTCGTCTCCCAGGCCTCTCCAGTGAAGCACACAGCACAGAGCAGACAGTGGGTGTCATGGAGAGGAACCAGCTGACTGAATGGAAGATGTGGGGAGGGGGCTGAGAGGTGGAGGAGCGGGTGAGGAGGAGGGAGACGAGAGAGAGAAGGGAGAGGAGGAGGGGGTTAGGAGGAGGGAGAAGAGGGAGAGAAGGGAGAGGAAGAGGGTGAAGAAGAAGGTGAGGAGGGTTGAGGAGAAAGGTAGGAGGTACAGCCGTGGCCAAAAGTATTGGGAGCAATATACATTTTGAGTTTGCAAAGTTTGCTGGGCCTTGGCATAAAATGACTGCTCACATAATTTCAGTAAGTCATATCATCAGCACAGGGGAAAGTGTGAACTAGTTCTAGCCAGGTGAAATCACTCTATCATTCTGATTGGATGTTAAGAGCAGATTGACTGCTGTCAAAGAGGCTGTTTGCGTATATTAAAAATCTTGAAAATATGAAATGTGCTTTATTGTATTCCAGTATTATATAGAAACATGTGAAAACATTTTCCTCAAATACTGAACCAGCAAACTTTGCAAAACACATTTGTCATTGCCAAAACGTATTGCCACTACTGTAGACACCTACCTCGCACAGTAGAGTACTACCTCACACAATAGTCCTACCTCAGACAATAGAGTTCTACTTTATCTCTTGCTATCTCTCTCTCTAACTCTCTCTATCTCTCTCTCTCTCTCTCTATCTCTCTATATCGTTCTATCGTCTGTGTGATGATACAGACTGAGACAACAGCTGAATATCTGGCCAATCAGCATCCAGTAAGCAGTTTCATGCTTGACAACCTTCGTCAAGTCTAATTGGCACTCAGCATGAACAGCGCTAATAATTGTCAAATTGAAATATTCATTTATTTGTGTGTGATTATCTAATTTGCATATATTACTGTGGTGGTGTTGTTAGGTAACCTGATCAGATGCTTCAGGCACACTTGTCCTGTGGGAGAAGAGATGGAGGGATGAAGGGATGAAGGGATGGAGGGATGAAGGGATGAAGGGATGGAGGGATGAAGGGATGAACGGATGGAGTGATGAATGGGCGAAGAGATGGAGGGATGAAGGGATGAAGAGATGGAGGGATGAAGGGATGGATGGATGGAGGGATGGAGGGATGAAGGGATGGTGGGATGAAGGGATGCCTCTAGCCTGGTCTGGTCTGGCCTGGTCTACTCTAGCCTGGTCTGGTCTAGCCTGGTCTACTCTAGCCTGGTCTACACTAGCCTGGTCTAGCCTGGTCTACTCTAGCCTGGTCTACACTAGCCTGGTCTGGTCTAGCCTGGTCTACTCTAGGGTTAGGCTTCTAATGCTTATAATGAGGGAGTGTATTAGAGGTGGATAGAAGCAAGAGAAATGAGAGAGCGTTACAGGTAGGATGATGAAGAGATGTTGTAGAGGGGAGAAGGGAAGAGGGGGGGGGTGATGGAGGGAGGATAGAAGGATGGAGGGAGGTGATGGAAGGAGGACAGAGGGATAAAGGGAGGGTGATGGAGGGAGTGATAGAGGGATAAAGGGAGGGTGATGGAGGGAGGATATGAGGGATATAAAGGGATGGGGTGATGTGAGGGAGGATAGAGGGATAAAGGGAGGGTGATGGAGGGATGATAGAGGGATAAAGGGAGGGTGATGGAGGGAGATCAACTGAAACTGGGCTCTGCCTAATGAGACTCCATATTTAATCTGCATATCCACAGTTACCATGGAAATTATGGAAGCTCTGGAGAGTAAACACTCCGATGTTGTGAAGGTCTTCTGTACATGGTGGCAGAATACTGCTGTGGTTCAATAGTCATCAAGACTCACAGCATGCAGTAGTAAGATCTTTCTAGGTTTATTAATGCATGGAAAGAAGCCTCACAGCAATGGTGTGATGTCAGTTCTCTGCCAAACCGCAGTCCTACTCAAGGTCAGACACAGAATTACTGTGAGGACTTCAAAAGATGGTTACAGAAATTCTGATTAACAATCTGGTTGTAATGAGTTAGGCTCTGTTCCTGGGGTGGTCTCAAGCCTGATGAGCCCTGAACATACACACCTAACATAACTACACTGACGTAGTCTTGCAATGCAAAGCTTGTGTGTTTGGTGAAAATAATTGTTTATTTTTGGTCAGGATCAAAGTAAAATTGTGCAAGTTTTTTGGAAAAGTTGTCCCTGGTTTCTCTTACAATAATGTTACTGTAACGTACGAACCAACACATCTACAGTGCTTGCTCTCTTCGTGAAACAAAAGCTGAGCAGACATAGGTAGAGAGCTAGCGCTACAGAAGTTGATATAGCTGTAGAGAGCTAGCGCTACAGAAGTTGATATAGCTGTAGAGAGCTAGCGCTACAGAAGTTGATATAGCTGTAGAGAGCTAGCGCTACAGAAGTTGATATAGCTGTAGAGAGCTAGCGCTACAGAAGTTGATATAGCTGTAGAGAGCTAGCGCTACAGAAGTTGATATAGCTGTAGAGAGCTAGCGCTACAGAAGTTGATATCTGTGGAGAGCTAGCGCTACATAAGTTGATATAGCAGTAGAGAGCTAGCGCTACAGAAGTTGATATAGCAGTAGAGAGATAGCGCTACGGAAGTTGATATAGCAGTAGAGAGCTAGCGCTACAGAAGTTGATATAGCTGTAGAGAGCAAGCGCTACAGAAGTTGATATAGCTAGAGAGCTAGCGCTACAGAAATGTATATAGCTGTAGAGAGCTAGCGCTACAGAAGTTGATATAGCTGTAGAGAGCCAGCGCTACAGAAGTTGATATAGCAGTAGAGAGCTAGCGCTACAGAAGTTGATATAGCTGTAGAGAGCAAGTGCTACAGAAGTTGATATAGCAGTAGAGAGCTAGCGCTACATAAGTTGATATAGCAGTAGAGAGCTAGCGCTACATAAGTTGATATAGCTGTAGAGAGCTAGCGTGTTGTGTTCCTGGAGAAAATAAACTAACGGCTGATCCAACAATCTTTCTTAAGTACCATTGTACTCCCGGAACAAGTGCGTCTTTAGCCTTTTTCCTTGTAGGTGGAGAGACAGTCAGTATCTCTGATGGAGGTGGGGAGGTGATTCCACCATTGGGGGACCAGACAGGAGAAGAGCTTGGGTTGGGAGGGGACGCTCTTGAGAGGTGGGACCACCAGACGGTTGTCAGAAGAAGACCGTAGGTGGCGGGTGGGGGTGTAAGGCTGGACAATAGACTGGATGTAGTCAGGTGCAGTCCCATTCACCACTCAGAAGGTCAGTACCAGGGTTTTGAATCTGATGCGGGCCGTGATGGGTAGCCAGTGGAGATACCAATCAAACCCAGAACTCAACTGAACTTGATCAGTAGTCACTGGAAGAAGACGTCAGGGTTGATGAAGAAATAACTCTTCAACAGTCCAACGGATGGACTAACAATTCTGGGGTAGTGTCTAATGGATGCTCTGTAGTATTTATTACATTGACTTTGTGTATGATCTGAAAGCACTGTTTGATTTAGAACACAGCTTTAACAGTTTTTAAGCTATTTATTTGATTTTGCCAGTAGAGTCATGGGTTTTGAGATTGTACGTAGGAGATTGGTTTTTATGTTTAAACTTTTGAGGAAAAGGTTTCCAGAAATGTGTCCTAGCGATTGTGGAAAGCAGTGATGTAAAGTCTTGCCTGATAGACTGATTGGCGGTCTGGACGGCATGCTGTGTTTATTGATCTGCTCTTGTCTACATTGAGGAGATCTATGGGGTGCAGAGAATAACAGCTCTGGTCTTTATTTAACCATGCAGGAGAGGAGATTTATGAGCTAAACATTCCCCCCCCCCTCCCTAAGTTAGCCCAGTCTGCCACTGGAGACTATTATTTCAGGCAGGGGGAGAGAGAAAGAGAAGGAGAGAAGGAGAAAAGAGAGGGAAAGAGATAGAGACAACCCTGACTAGCCCTGGCTAACCCTGGCCAGCCATAGCCAGCGCTGACTAACCCTGGCTAGCCATAGCTAACTCTGGCTAGCTCTTGCTGAAAGTCACCAGCAGGTTCTCATCAGGAACCGAACATGGACCCTGGAACCCTGCAGATTACTGCCATGGCAACCCTGCTCCCTGACACCAGTATAGAGGCTGGAGAGACACCAGAAATACCACCAGATACCCTCAGATAACCTGTAGATACCCCAGACACCTCCAGATACAGGCTGGTTCAGTTGGCAGGGTGCCCAGTGGGTCCTGCTCTCCTGTGTCAGTCTAGTCCTCCCTGACACATGACATTTACATCTGTCAGGAGATCCTGTCCAGCAGGCGGTCAGCACTGAAGGTCATTCTGCTCATCTAGTCCTCTCACACACTTACACACACACCAGCACACACATTCACACGCACACACACACTCACACACACACTCACACACACTCACACACGCACACACTCACACATACATGCACACAAACATAGCCACACACAGATACAGTCAAACACACCTCCAGTCATAGACACACACTCTCACACACACACACTCATAAACAGACTGAGAGGAGAGGGGAACATAGAGATACTGGTCTGATGTCTGTCTACTGCCCACCACCCAGGTATGGATCTGATATCTGGCTACTGCCCACCACCCGGGTATGGATCTGATATCTGGCTACTGCCCACCACCCAGGTACGGATCTGATGTCTGTCTACTGCCCACCACCCAGGTACGGATCTGATATCTGGCTACTGCCCACCACCCAGGTACGGATCTGATGTCTGTCTACTGCCCACCACCCAGGTACGGATCTAATATCTGGCTACTGCCCACCACCCAGGTAGAGATCTGATATCTGGCTACTGCCCACCATATCTGATGTCTGGCTACTGCCCACTGGCTACTGATTAGAGGCTGCGGGGACCTACTCTCTCTCTTTCCACCCTCTATCTCTCCACCCTCTCTCTCTATCTCCCTCTATCTCTCCACCCTCTTTTCCCCCTCTCTCTCCACCCTCTCTCTCTCCACCGTCTCTCCTCCCTCTTCCACCTTTCCCTCTCCACCCTCTCTCTCTCCATCCTCTATCTCTCCACCCTCTCCCCCCCCCCTCTCTCTCTCTCTCTCTCTCTCTCTCCACAAGTTGGTTAGGACATTGCATGTTCAGGAGGAGAATGTAAAATCTTCCACCCCCCTGATCCCTCCTCTCTCATCATCTCTCCATCACTCCATCTCTCAGTTTCTCATTAAACCGGCAGACATATTCATCCCTGGCACAGCATGTTCCATCTGCTACACTCACACACAGTTTGCCTTCACAGATCAAAACATTTTATAGACTGATGATCCCGTCCTATAGTGTGTGAATGTCAGTGTGTATCTCTGTGTGTGTGAGCAGCTATTGAAATGTTTCGGTAATTACGAAGGTCACATTCCAAGCAAATTGGAGTTGTTTTGCTGGAAAGTAGGGGCGAGCAGGAAGATAGAAGAATTGTAATCTGGTATAATGAGGCCCCAGATGAACACAGCACACCTAGAACATGTCTTTAACACACAGAACATGGGTTCTACACCTCTCCTCTCCTCCCATCCTCTACCCTCCCGGATGGAGCCTAGAGAATGAGCAATAATGCAGTTTTGCTGTCTAAGTGGGTAGGGGCTGAGGGGTGGGGGCTGGGGTGTGGGGCCTGAGGGGTGGGGGCTGAGGGGTGGGGGCTGGGGCCTGAGGGGTGGGAGCTGAGGGGTGGGGCCTGAGGGGTGGGGGCTGGGGTGTGGGGCCTGAGGGATGGGGGCTGAGGGGTGGGGGCCTGAGGGGTGGGGGCTGGGGTGATTGCAGATGAAGCAGTCAAAGGTGTGTTCCTGTCCTGTGTGCCTGTGTTCCTGTCCTGTGTTCCTGTTTTTCTATCCTGTGTTCCTGTCCTGTGTTCCTGTTTTCCTTTGTTCCTGTGTCCCTGTCCTGTGTTCCTGTGTCCCTGTGTTTCTGTGTCCCTGTGTTTCTGTCCTGTGTTCCTGTCCTGTGTTCCTGTCCTGTGTCCCTGTGTTGCTGTATTCCTGTGTTCCTCTCCTGTGTCCCTGTCTTGAGTTCCTGTCCTGTGTTCCTGTGTCCCTGTGTCCCTGTGTCCCTGTGTCCCGTGTTTCTGTGTTACTGTGTTCCTGGTTTCTTTTTATTGTGTTCCTGTGTTCCTGTTCTGGCCAGTGTAGACTTTCTCTGCAGTGTCCTTGGCCCTCCGCTATATGAGATCCATCTCTGTCTGTCTGAAGGCTTTTGCTATTTCCTCCACTTCACCGATTTAGGGAGCAGGTTCAGTCATCCCTGAGCCGCCGTCCTCCATCTTGTCTGCTCGGAGCTGTTTGTTTCCCTGAGTTCCTCCTCTTCCCAGCAGCGCAGCGGACATCGCATGTGTGAAAAGCTTTGCAGAGTCCCAAGACAGCGTTCGGTACATGGAAGTACTGGAGGAGAATCCTAGAGTGAAAAATCCACTTAGTGAATTCCTGGAGGGTGTTGGGTCTGGCCTGCAGGCTGGAGCCAGCTATGATGGAGGACTGGAGTCCAGTAGTCTGTCCTGTAGAGCTCTGTGCATGACCTGCTGCAGCACAGCTATAATGGAGGACTGGAGTCCAGTAGTCTGTCCTGTAGAGCTCTGTGCATGACCTGCTGCAGCACAGCTATGATGGAGGACTGGAGTCCAGTAGTCTGTCCTGTAGAGCACTGTGCATGACCTGCTGCAGCACAGCTATGATGGAGGACTGGAGTCCAGTAGTCTGTCCTGTAGAGCTCTGTGCATGACCTGCTGCAGCACAGCTATAATGGAGGACTGGAGTCCAGTAGTCTGTCCTGTAGAGCTCTGTGCATGACCTGCTGCAGCACAGCTATGATGGAGGACTGGAGTCCAGTAGTCTGTCCTGTAGAGCTCTGTGCATGACCTGCTGCAGCACAGCTATGATGGAGGACTGGAGTCCAGTAGTCTGTCCTGTAGAGCTCTGTTCATGACCTGCTGCAGCACAGCTGCCCTGTTGTCACAACAGCTTTGTGTGGGTGGATGAACACTTAGAATAAACCAGTTTAGCTGCTGGGAGAGTAGACTAGAATAGTCTGGTGTCAGATAACTGGTTTCTAGCCTGGTAATGTTAGTTGGTGTCCCTGGTTATACTTCTTGTGGATGCTAGCTGGTGTCTGCTTTACTCTTTATAAACACTGACAGAAACCCCCATACAAGGCACTTGTGTCTGCGGGATAGTTAAGATGTGGATTTATGACAACTCAATTCTGTGAAAGTCCCTGCAAGGAAACTGGAGATTATATAATTTCCATATATTGTTTTTCATAGCTGTCAAAATAGTGATGAGTCACTGACTGGAGGACCGGACAACGCTGCTGACTCAGGAAGAATCCTCCTCCCCCTCAAACTATCTTTTCTCTCTATCTATCTATCTCCATCTATCTATCTACCTCTCTCCTTGTCTGTCTGTTTTTCTTTCTATCTGTCCGTCCATCTATCTATCTATCTTTTCAGACCCTTAATTTGTAGTGTTGTCTTCCATTGTATCTCTACTTCTTTCTCTATAGTCCAGTGGTTGTCTCCTACAGCCATGTGCCGACGTGTCCTTGAGCAAGACTCTGAACCCCAAGACTGTGAACCCCAAGACTGTGAACCCCAAGACTGTGAACCCCAAGACTCTGAACCCCAAGACTGTGAACCCCAAGACTCTGAACCCCAAGACTGTGAACCCCAAGACTGTGAACCCCAAGACTTTGAACCCCAAGACTCTGAACCCCAAGACTGTGAACCCCAAGACTCTGAACCCCAAGACTGTGAACCCAAAGAGTCTGAACCCAAAGAGTCTGAACCCCAGGACTGTGAACCCCAAGTTGCTCCCGATGGACAGGCTTGCACCTTGCATGGCAGCTCTGCCGCCATCGGTGTGTGAGTGTGAGTATGAATGGGTAGATGAGAGGCAAAAAAGGGCTTTGAGTGCTGCTAAGGTAGAAAAGCGCTTTATAAATGCTGTCGATTTAGTTGGAAAGAGAAATAAGTCAGTACTCCACCCATACCTCCAAGTTCCCACGAGAGGATCAAATAGAAAAGCATGTTTGACTTCACAGTTTATGGAGCATCACAGGAGGGAAGGACTGCACAGAAACTCATATATATTACAACACCATGAATGCCATGAGTGTCTAAGTCAATATGTGACACTTGCGTTGCCAGTTTGCTGGAAGTGGTTGTTGAAGATCCTTCTACAGGATACACCAATCCAGCATCATCCACTGCACCAGGGCTCGACATTAGCATCCGCCCACGGGTAGAATTCTTACTAGCCACTTTGGCGAGTGAAATTCTATATACAGTATCTCCCCCTTATATTTTTTGATTGTAGTCTTCTCAAAACACATCTAAAACAGGGTTCTCAAGCCTCACGGATTTGACCGCGAGACACACACATTTCAACCAGGTCATACACTCACACGCCACACCTTGTATTTCTGGAAGGCAACGCCAACCAAGTTGTCCTGCTAACGTTGTATACATTAATGGACGAGGCGCATGCACACGGAGTGAAGTTTCCTGCCGCCTTCACTTATCGTTTTCCCCTGTGTTACAGTTTTTCTCAGTCGCTTTAGCACATTTCTCAGATCAGAATTGAAATTCTCAAAACTATGTGTTCAATCTTCACATCATTGTGTCACTTGTGCACATCAAAAAAGCAGTTTCTCATTTCTTTGAACAAGTTGCAAATGCTTTGGTACATCCATGCAAATGATTATGTACAATTCTCTGCTGTTTCCTACATTATCAATTGCTTTTGTCATGTTGATCAAAATGTATTATAATGGGTCTCTGTTGAATAGTCTCACCCCCCACAACATTTAGGCATTATTTCATAGCATAAGTCTTTACTTGCAAAATGGTTGAACAAGTCTTCATAATATGTCAAGCATATTTCTATACATTTCCATTAGACCTTTATCTAAATCTGTCCTGAATTGGTAAATTGCTCTCAGGTGAATCTTGACTTTCTCTAACAAAGGTGTGTCTCATGAACCATCAACTGGCAAGTATATATAGCCAGAGCACAACACAATGTTACAATGTCTGACAATGGAAGGACAAGGAATTGGGGGGATGAGAAGAGAAGAGAGAAGATATTCGTTGTGATGATGTGGATGAGAATTTGTGGTCCAACAGACAGGAACGTCAGGAGGTGTAGGAAGACTGCACTGTAATTCCTACAGCACTGCATGTACAGTTTTCCCTAAGGAGATTGTCCTATGTTCACATTTATTTTCCTTTCTGTATCACAGTGACATGGTCTGTCAACAAATGACAGTACAAACAGTAAAAGCGTAAATGTGAATCTTGTCCGTCTCTTGCAATCAAACACCTATATACATTAAGGTGTAACTTACAATTTACAATATTTGTCATCAAAACTTTAGCCATAGTTTACATCAGAACATCCCTCCAGAGTACACTGTTATATTGACAACATCACTAAGCAATTTGACTGTCTTCTCCGTACACAATGACACAAGGACTTGTCATTCTGATGGCACTGACATGTTCATTGACACAGATATTTACTTTTGAGAGATGAACAAAGGATTTTGAGCAAGAGACTGGCTTTTGCAGGTAATCCATGGTGTTTTGCTGTTTGTACGAATTGTTGTGAGAAATGCACTTACTGCTTTGAGAACTTCAATTCTGATCTGAGAAATGTACCAAAGCGACTGAGAAAAACTGTAAACAGTCTCAGCCACCGTGCGTTCGTTACTAGGCAACATAGACGCGCAAACACACGAGACGGAGAAGGTAAGTTGGGTGAAAGCTTGTCTAAAATGTTTTATATTTACTCCAGAGAGGCTACAACATTTGGTAATACAGACCATTTTTGGCTACTGAAATTGCTCAGTGGCTAGTAACTATGGCAAAATGTTAATGTCAAGCCCTGCACTGCACTCCGAAATGACATTACATCCCATTTCATTTGTGCAGCTTTTATCGAAAGCGTCTGCGAAAACAGATGCATCAGTGGAAAAAACTGCAGAAAACGAAGTGCCTGGTTTCAACAGTATTCCGTCTGAAGAACTTCCAGATTCTAGACCAGCTCCAGACGGCACTCACACTCAGAGAGGAGCAGTCCATCAGTGTCCCCTGTCCAGACCACTCTACACCCTCTGTAAGTGGGAACAGAGAGAGGGAGAGAGGGACAAAGAGAGCGAGGGTGGAGGGAGAGAAAGAGAGAAGGAGAGTGAGAGGAGGGAGAGAGAGTGGAAGGGAGAGCGAGAGACAAAGAAAGTGAGAAAGAGAGAGACGCAGAGGGAAAGAAAGAGCAGCATTAATCATTCTGAAGGGGGATGGGTGATGAACTATCCTGTAACCAGAATCTCATGAAGGGATAAACATGGGAGAGACCTAGCGCAGAGATACTCTGAGATCTCAGAGAGACCTGGGATACACAGGAAGAACTGCTGTAAGTGTGTTACTGTAACATTCTCAGAGGAGACAGGTGTTACTGTAACATGCTGAGAGGAGACAGGTGTTACTGTAACATGCTCAGAGGAGACAGGTGTTACTGTAACATGCTCAGAGGACACAGGTGTTACTGCAACATGCTCAGAGGAGACAGGTGTTACTGTAACATGCTCAGAGGTGACAGGTGTTACTGTAACATGCTCAGAAGAGACAGGTTACAGAGACACAGAGAGAGACAGAGACACAGAGAGAGACAGAGAGACAGAGACACAGAGAGGGGCAGAGACACACAGAGAGACAGAGACACAGAGAGAGACAGAGACACAGAGAGAGACAGAGACACAGAGAGAGACAGAGAGACAGAGACACATAGAGATAGAGAGGCAGAGACACAGAGGGGCAGAGAGGCAGAGACACAGAGAGAGGCAGAGACACAGGGAGGGGCAGAGAGGCAGAGACACAGAGAAGGGCAGAGAGGCAGAGACAGAGAGGGGCAGAGACACAGAGAGAGGCAGAGACACAGGGAGGGGCAGAGAGGCAGAGACACAGAGAAGGGCAGAGAGGCAGAGACAGAGAGGGGCAGAGACACAGAGAGAGGCAGAGACACAGAGGGGCAGAGAGGCAGAGACACAGAGGGGCAGAGAGGCAGAGACACAGAGAGAGGCAGAGACACAGAGGGGCAGAGGGGCAGATGGGCAGAGACACAGAGAGGGGCAGAGAGGCAGAGACACAGAGAGGCAGAGACACAGAGAGGCAGAGAGATGAAACATAACGAGACACAGAGAGGATAGATGACTGAAGAAGTACCAGGAGACTGCTGTGATGATAAGGCGTGAAATGTCATTCTTTGGGACAAATTGAATTCCCTAATCGATCAGAAGAAAAAGATGAGATGGGTGTCTCTAATCAATTGTTTACACGTAAGTGCTCCTTCTGCCTCTTGTGTTTGGCATTCTGCAGCTTATCTCTTTGGTCTGATAAATGCCAGATAGCCGAGCGGAGGCAGAGAAGGAGAGGGACGTAGTGAATACATAATGAAGAAGCAGTCCTACACAGATGCAGACTATGCAACATCAACCTCCTCTCCTCCCCTTCTCACTCCTACACTACCCTCACCCTCTCACCAGTACACTACCCTCACCCTCTCACCAGTACACTACCCTTACCCTCTCATCAGTACACTACCCTCACCCTCTCACCAGTACAATACCCTCACCCTCTCACCAGTACACTACCCTCACCCTCTCACCAGTACACTACCCTCACCCTCTCACCAGTACAATACCCTCACCCTCTCACCAGTACACTACCCTCACCCTCTCACCAGTACAATACCCTCACCCTCTCACCAGTACACTACCCTCACCCTCTCACCAGTACACTACCCTCACCCTCTCACCAGTACAATACCCTCACCCTCTCACCAGTACACTACCCTCACCCTCTCACCAGTACACTACCCTCACCCTCTCACCAGTACAATACCCTCACCCTCTCACCAGTACAATACCCTCACCCTCTCACCAGTACACTACCCTCACCCTCTCACCAGTACACTACCCTTACCCTCTCACCAGTACACTACCCTCACCCTCTCACCAGTACACTACCCTTACCCTCTCATCAGTACACTACCCTCACCCTCTCACCAGTACAATACCCTCACCCTCTCACCAGTACACTACCCTCACCCTCTCACCAGTACACTACCCTTACCCTCTCATCAGTACACTACCCTCACCCTCTCACCAGTACAATACCCTCACCCTCTCACCAGTACACTACCCTCACCCTCTCACTCCAACACTACTCTCACCCTCTCACTCAGACCCTCACCCTCTCACTAGTACACTACCCTCACCCTCTCACTCCTACACTACCCTCACCCTCTCACTCCTACCCTCACCCTCTCACCAGTACACTACCCTCACCCTCTCACTACCTTCACCCTCTCTCCAGTACACTACCCTCACCCTCTCACCAGTACACTACCCTCACCCTCTCACTACCTTCACCCTCTCTCCAGTACACTACCTTCACCCTCTCACCAGTACACTACCCTCACCCTCTCACCAGTACACTACCCTCACCCTCTCACTCCTACACTACCCTCTCTCTCTCGCTCTCTCTCTCTCTTTCTCTCCCTCTCTCTCTCATCCCTCAGCCTCTCACTATTACCTCTCTTTCTCTCTCTCTCCCTCTCTGTCTCTGAAGAACCAGCCTCGCTCTCTCTCAATTTAATTCAATTCTGCTTTATTAGCATGACAGTCACTACAACCGTATTGCCAAAGCTAGAGGCACAACAACAGATAACTATATATAAACAATACCAGTTTCTTGGTCTGTTTTATACCTTTGACAGTATAAAGATATTTAGCCAATTCATAATCTCTGTTTAGGGCCCGATAGCAACTTAGTTTGTTTTGTGTTTTGTTTTGGTTGTTCCAATGTTCCAGATAGGCCTTTTTGGTTTGTTGAACAATTTGCTCTGATTTGTCATTGTAAAGCAGTGCTGATCTGAGATGGGACAATGTTAGGTATTAGTTGGTTTGTAAGTCTCATGACCAGCTGATTGAAAGGACTCTTTTTGGGTTCAGTTCTTGGGTTTGCAGTGCTGCAAATTGCAGTGTATTTTAGGAACTTAATTTGAGATGCATCCAGAATTTTAGTGTTTTTTTCTTGATGTTTATAATTAATAGATATCGACCTAATTCTGCTCTGCATGCATTGGTGGGTGTTTTCCTTTGTATGTTCAATATAATTCTACAGAATACAGCATGCAGTGCCTCTATTGGATGCTTGTCCCATCTAGTGTAGTCTCTCTCTTTCTGAAGAACCAGCCTCTCTACTGATGCATTAATTGGCCAGACTCACTTTATTAGTTATTGGGTGTGCTCACGCCTTCGGCGAGCACAAACTTTGTTCTCTCACATATATATTATTTATTATTCTTTTAACCCCCCTAAGGATCCCTCAATATTTGGACTACATAGACAACATTGGTGTAAAAATGTTCGTCTTGGTCACGATTGCGTTGGTTCTATTGGGATCAAACGTCAAACGTCAGCACACGTTAGCAACGACGCATGGATACGGATATGGATAGATATGCTGTTGCACAGCGAGTAAGACATCGTGCCGTGGTGTACTAGCAGCATCATATATGTACATTTAAGCAAATCAAGAGTTGCATGTACAGTAAGTAATGTCACATTAAAGAATGTATTTAAACTAAAGCTTGTGTGGTGCGTCGCCGGCTTCTGTGCCACAGCCTAAACTTTATGTCAAAAGAAACATTCTAATTTCCGGCACTTTCAAACAATCCCCTCACTCTGTGAAGTTTGGCTAGCCAAAGCAAGTAGCTTGCTCATAGCAAACTTCTTTTGAATTAACCATTTCTCCCTAAATGGATGTCATGCTTATTTACGTTTTTGGGGGCATATTTTCAGTTAGCAGATGGTAGCCTACTGTTTGATTCGCGATTCCATCTGAAATACTGCCGGTGACAACGTTGTTACAGTAGCTTGTTTTAAAGGGTGTTATTAATGAATTATGCAATATGAGTACAGTGGGCTAAATGCATGAAAAATGTCACTAGAAGAGAAAAACTTAAGGGAACGGACAAACCTGCCACCGACGCAGGCGAGCAAGCGAGTACACCCTACAAGCGAGCACACCCTACAAGCAAGCACACCCTACAAGCAAGCACACCCTACAAGCGAGCACACCCTACAAGCAAGCACACACACCCTGCAAGCGAGCACACCCTGCAAGCAAGCACACCCTACAAGCAAGCACACCCTGCAAGCGAGCACACCCTACAAGCAAGCACACCCTACAATTACCCTAGAAATGTTACCCTCTCTAGTTTTCTATTCCTTCAGTTGTGTATATAGGTAATTAAAATGTACAATGTGTGGTGGAGCAGGCAGCAGCAGGAGGTCTCATGAGGGAGGATGTTCCTCAGATCCAGGGAGAAGCAGGAGGTCTCATGAGGGAGGATGTTCCTCAGATCCAGGGAGAAGCAGGAGGTCTCATGAGGGAGGATGTTCCTCAGATCCAGGGAGAAGCAGGAGGTCTCATGAGGGAGGATGTTCCTCAGATCCAGGCAGCAGCAGGAGGTGTTATGAGGGAGGATGTTCCTCAGATCCAGGGAGAAGCAGGAGGTGTCATGAGGGAGGATGTTCCTCAGACATCTGGGTTGTGGCGTTCAGAGGGCTTTTCAGGAGTGAGACCAGCAGTATACAACGGTACCTATGGGAAAGATCTGCTGGACATGATGTTAGTTTCATCCAGGATCACAATGACACTTAATTAGAGACTTGCTGCTCTTGTTGGTTAGCTGTAACTGATAAAAAATGATTGTACTCGCTGTGAAGTAGTTTACTGTTGCTTGCTTTTCCACAGGTACACTCTTGCACTTTTGAGGTCCATGTTGTTTAATTGTAACTTGTTTAACTTAATTCTCTTATGATTCTTCCCTTCGGCACTTATTTTTGTTTTTTCACAATGTATGACTTGTTTGACTACCTGCAATGCTGGGGATATCTCGTTGTAATGATCAGTGACCTATGCACTTTTGTAAAGCTCTCTCTTGGAAGTCGCTTTGGATACAAGGGTCTGCTAAATTAATAAATGTAAATGTAAATGTAGCAGTAGGGCGTGGTGTTCAGAGGGCTTTTCAGGAGTGAGACCAGCAGTAGGGCGTGGCGTTCAGAGGGCTTTTCAGGAGTGAGACCAGCAGTAGGGCGTGGTGTTCAGAGGGCTTTTCAGGAGTGAGACCAGCAGTAGAGCGTGGCGTTCAGAGGGCTTTTCAGGAGTGAGACCAGCAGTAGAGTGTGGTGTTCAGAGGGCCGGGGTTCCAGGGTTTGTCAGAAAAACAAATGATGGTAAATTATGTGCAATTTAGAATTTATATTTGATTGAAAACAACAAAATAGCTTTGGCACTGTAAAACCTTGCTGCTGATACATGAGCTTCAAGGTTTCATAATTGTGTGAATGGTTCTACTTTTGTGTGTGTGTACTATGGAAAAAATATTAAATAGGGACTCAATCTTCCTAATTCACTTATGAATAATAACCATTGCTAAAATTGCTATCTTAATTACCCATAAAACATCATTTTAAGCTTCCTGCAATATGCTGGCACGCCCATGGGATGATAACAAATGAGAAATAAATGAAAATACTCTAACCTCGAGACAGAGAGGAAAAGAGGGAGGAGGACTGGAGAGAGGAAAAGAGGAAGAAAGGAGAAGCAGGAGGAGGAGAGGAAGAGAGGGGTGAGAAGGAAAGGAGATGGGAGAGGTATAGAGGAGGGAGGAGGAGAGGAAGAGAGGGGTAAGAAGGAGAGGAGATGGGAGAGGTGGAGCGGAGGGGAGACAGAAAGAGATGAGTGTGTGTAGAGCTCTACAGTAAAGCCTTCCATATGTGTGGAAGAATCAGCACATCACCCAGGAGAGAACATGGTAAACACACCACAATGCTGCCTGCCAGCCTCTCTCTAATCCCTCCCCATACTGGCCTCCCGCCTTGCCCAGCAGCCTCCCACTTACTGCAAACAGAGGAGATGGTGCACTTCATCATGGTGGAGCCACACATCAATAGCATTACCCGTCATTATGACATCGCCAAATTGATTTAACCTGCTTTGATGGTCATTAATTGGCAGCTGGGTGATGGATGGAGACGGCTAATCAAATGAAGCCATTGATTCATCTGCTGAAGCATTACACAAGCCGGGATGCCGTCATTGTTTACATGTGACAGATCTCATGGCTTAATCCTTATTTAATTACTTGTCATTTGCAGAAGAAGGTTCTTAATGGGTTGTCGTTGCTGCGGTGCAACAGCACAGTAGTACTAACATTGTGTTTGATGGTGTAACAGCACTAACAGTGTGTTTGATGGTGTAACAGCACTAACAGTAGTACTAACATTGTGTTTGATGGTGTAACAGCACTAACAGTGTGTTTGATGGTGTAACAGCACTAACAGTAGAACTAACATTGTGTTTGATGGTGTAACAGCACTAACAGTGTGTTTGATGGTGTAACAGCACTAACAGTAGAACTAACAGTGTGTTTGATGGTGTAACAGCACTAACAGTGTGTTTCATGATGTAACAGCACTAACAGTAGAACTAACAGTGTGTTTGATGGTGTAACAGCACTAACAGTGTGTTTCATGATGTAACAGCACTAACAGTAGAACTAACAGTGTGTTTGATGGCGTGTTTGCATGCGGGGTGAGATGTGGCTGTGTGGACGAGGTGTGGCTGACAGGGTCACACAGGTTCTGCTTCTGGTCTGTAAATGCCTCCCTACACCTCCATCACCTGAGGTGGTGTAAACATGCCTCCCTACACCTCCATCACCTGAGGTGGTGTAAACATGCCTCCATCACCTGAGGTGGTGTAAACACGCCTGCCTACACCTCCATCACCTGAGGTGGTGTAAACATGCCTCCCTACACCTCCATCTCATGAGGTGGTGTAAACATGCCTCCCTACACCTCCATCTCATGAGGTGGTGTAAACATGCCTCCATCACCTGAGGTGGTGTAAACATGCCTGCCTACACCTCCATCACCTGAGGGGGAGTAAACATGCCTCTGTATTCCTCCATGCATGACTGACAGCGGTGTTCCTGTTACGGTGTGACCTTTGACTCTCACCACTGAAATGCTGTTAGAAACATTGACTTCTTCTGATCCTTGATGTTCTACTGTTACAATGCACATTTGTATGACTATTTAGATAAAAGTGTCTGCTGAAAGAATTCAATACATAAATGTTTAACTGCAAGCATGATGCAAGCATGATGATCATGTTCCAACATTGATGTTCCATCTTCACAGAGTTGTCATTAATGATGCTGGTCCACAATCTACATGATGAAGTTGTAACAGAGCTGTCATTAATGAGCAGGGTGAGGGAGTGAGAGGGGGTGAGGAGCAGGGTGAGGGAGTGAGAGGGGGTTAGGAGCATTGTTGCTATTACTCTGCATTGCCATTCAGCACACAGGCAAGCTGCTAGAGGCCGATGATGAGGCCGAGGAGGAGGCCAGGATGAAGATGAGGCCGAGGATGAGGCCGAGGATGAAGCCGAGGATGAGGCCGAGGATGAGTATGAGGCCGAGGATGAGGCCGAGGATGAGTATGCTGTCATGTCTGGGTATTCCTGTAATGAGATTCGGCTCTTCAGCCCCTCTGAGCCAGCAGCATATTTGCAGTGTAATCAAAAGTGGCCTTTTGAAGGGAATTAGCATAATACGCTTCTTGGCCTGATTTGGTTAGTCAGTCTGACATGCCATTGATCATTTACAGTCGTATGCAAAAGTTTGGGCACCCCTGATAATCTCCATTACTTTCATCTATAAAATGTTGGGCGTTTGGATGAGGAACGTCTTTGTCATATATATACACATACGTCATGGACAGTGATATTTTAGCCGTGAAATAAGGTTTATTTGATAAACAGAAAATATGCCATACGCATCATAAGAGAATTAGACACTTGCATAAATTTGGGCACCCCAACAGAAAAATCACATTAATATTTAGTAGAGCCTCCTTTTGCAAAAATAACAGCTTCTAGACGCTTTTTATATCCTCTGATGAGTGTCTGGATTCTGGATTGAGGTAATTTGGACCATTCTTCCTTACAATACATCTCCAGTTGAGTAAGGTTTGATGGGTGCCTAGCGTGGACAGCCCGCTTCAAGTCACCCCATAGATTTTCAATTATATTCAAGTCTGGGGACTGGGATGGCCATTCCAAAACATTGTAGTTGTTCCTCTGCATAAATGCCTTAGTGGATTTGGAGCAATGTTTTGGGTCGTTGTCCTGCTGGAACACCCAACTGCGCCGTAACTTCAGCTTTGTTACAGATTCTTGAACATTATTGTCCAGAATTTGCTGGTACTGAGTTGAATCCATACGACCTTCAACTTTAACTAGATTCCCAGTTCCTGCACTAGCCACACAGCCCCACAGCATGACGGACCCCCCACCAAATTTTACTGTGGGCAGCAAGTGTTTTTCTAGGAATGCTGTGTTCTTTTGCCTCCATGCGTAACGCCTCTTGTTGTGACCGAATAACTCCATCTTTGTCTCATCAGTCCACAGTACTTTGTTCCAAAATGAGCCTGGCTTGTTCAAATGTAGTTTGGCAAACCTCAAGCGAGCCTTTTTGTGGCGCGTGTGCAGAAAAGGCTTCTTCCGCATCACTCTCCCATACAGCTGTTCTCTGTGCAATGTGCGCTGAATGGTCGAGCAATGCACAGTGACACCATCTGCAGCAAGATGACCTTGCAGCTCTTTGGAGGTGATCTGAGGGTTGTCCTTGACCATTCTGACCATTCTTCGCCTTTGCCTCTTTGTTATTTTTCCTGGCCTGCCACTTCTGGCCTTAACAAGAACTGTGCCTGTTGCCTTCCATTTCCTAATGACATTCCTCACAGTGGAAACTGATAGCTGAAACCTCCGGGATAACTTTTTGTAGCCTTCCCCTAAACCATACTGCTGAACAATCTTTGTTTTTAGATCATTTGATAGCTGTTTTGATGCCCCCATTTTGCCACTGTTCAGAGGAGAATCAAAGAGAAGCAAAACTTGCAATTGGCTAACTTAAATACCCTTTCTAATGATTGAATGCACCTTTTTATGTAATTGAAGGCTTAACGAGTTAATCAGACTAACTATGTGTTGCAGTTAATCAGCATTTAGTAGGCAGAGGTATTCAAATCAAATAAATGATAAGGGTGCCCAAACTTTTGCACAGCCTTTTTTTCACATTTGATTTAATTTCACACAACTAAATACTGCTACACCAAATATCTTTGTCTGGAAAACACCCCAGCACTCAGTGTTAACTAGAAAAGTAATATTACAATATTATATTGATCTTTTTTGGTGAAGACAGGAAATTATCATGCAGCCTCAGAGGGGTGCCTAAACTTTTGCATACGACTGTAATAACCTGGGTATCACTGCAGAGGAGGCTGGATTACAAGAAGCATACAGAGCAGACCTGCTGTGTGGAGAAGGTAGGTCTCTCGTCCACTGTAGGTCTCTCCTCAGTAGAGCAGATAGGTATATCCTCTACTGTAGGTCTCTCTTCAGTAGAGCAGATATGTATAGCCTCTACTGTAGGTCTCTCCTCAGTAGAGCAGATAGGTATATCCTCTACTGTTGGTCTCTTCTCAGTAGAGCAGATACTGTAGGTCTCTTTTTAGTAAAGTATCCTCAGTGAATCGGCCAGATGTCCTTTCCCCAGACCAGCTGATCTCTCTCTTTCTTCAGTCTGTGTTCCATTTGGTAAACAGTTTGTGACGTGCTGAACAAGCATGACAGACATTAACATCACCTTCACATCCAGTGAAACAGTTTCTGCTGGGCCTGAGGAACATGGAACATCTCAGGTATGGGAACGACACTGCAGTCCTGCTGCACATTTCCTTGTTTTAATTCATTACAACTATTTTATCCAAAGTAACCAATACATGGTGCTAATAGAAATATGAGCAGAAAATCAAGGTTCAGAAGTGTGTGGTGTGGTGTGTTAGCTGTATTTTGCTGGTCAGAGTCAAGTAACGGTTTGTATTTGCCAGGCAAAGTGTAAGATTACTCAAATCTATACTACAATACCAAAAAATGTCTGTTTGTCTGTTTATACTGTATGTCCTGGTTAGGTTAGTGTAATAGACTGACTATTGAATCAACCCTGTGTAGAGTTAACCCTGTGTACTGTGTAGAGTTAACCCTGTGTACTGTGTAGAGTTAACCCAGTGTAGAGTTAACCCAGTCTACTGTGTAGAGTTAACCCTGTCTACTGTGTAGAGTTAACCCTGTGTTGTGTTAACCCTGTGTAGAGTTAACCCTGTCTACTGTGTAGAGTTAACCCTGTGTTGTGTTAACCCTGTGTAGAGTTAACCCTGTGTACTGTGTAGAGTTAACCCTGTGTAGAGTTAACCCTGTGTTGTGTTAACCCTGTGTTGTGTTAACCCCGCGTAGAGTTAACCCTGTGTACGGTGTAGAGTTAACCCTGTGTAGTTAACCCTGTGTACTGTGTAGAGTTAACCCTGTGTAGTTAACCCTGTGTACTGTGTAGAGTTAACCCTGTGTAGAGTTAACCCTGTGTAGAGTTAACCCTGTCTACTGTGTAGAGTTAACCCTGTGTAATGTGTAGAATTAGCTCCCAGGTTGTTTGGGAGTCTGTAACAGCTGGTGTGTATGTAACACAGCATCTCTTAGTGTGGTTGCTGTAGAACACTCCATCTGTCTCTGTTGTGTTTGAGTCAGGTAGAGAAGCACCTAGTGCCCAGATCCACCTTCTCCTCGTTCTGCAAAGCACAGAGCGGTGTTAGCTGCTGGGGAAGCATTAAAAAGAAATGGAATGCCGACGAGGACAAGAGAGAAAGGACAGGGATTTCTTTGATTTAGGGCCCTGTGTTCCTCTTCAAAGAGCTGTGGATGCGTTGTGTACTATCACCAGGCCTGTCACTTAGCCAGCAGATAACTGATGTTCCTCTTCCCCCATAACCACAAGCTATCAGTCTGCCCCTGCTGCTGGAGACACTCCTCGCAGAGTCCAAGTAAATTACATCTCTCTCTCTTCTCCTTTCTCTCTTTCTCCATTTGTCTCTCTCTCCCTCTCTCTCTCTGTCTCCACTTCTCTCTCTCTCACCTTCTCTCTCTCTCTCTCTCTCTCTTTGTTCCTGTGTCTCTCTCTCTCCTCCCCCTCCATCTTGTCTCATAACTGGTCTGCTCTGGAGACAGCGTCTCCTCCAGGGTGTGGAGGCTGCAGTGGACTGGGAGGAGATGAGGGCCCGAGGCAGGTGGCATCGTTCAGGAGGTACCGTCACTCCACCCGGCCTCAGCTGGGACCTGCACCTGGGGCCATGGGGTGTGGGGTGGGTGTGGTGGGTGGTAGGTGGTAGGTGTGTCTATGTATGAGTGTTTGAGAGAATGTCTGCGTACATGTATGTGCGTGTGTGTGTGTGAGTGAGAATGTGTATGTGATTGTGAGATGGGATGAACAAATGCTGAGGCACATTGTGGACAGAGAACCCAGTGCACTGCTGGCTGAGAGAGTGCAGCAGTGTAATGGAATCTGCCCGCTACCCAATTTCATTTTCTCCACCCTGCCCCCACCTCCCAATCCCCTTCCCACCTCCCCCGCTCCCTCCTCTTCAGGGGAGTCTGGGGAGGACAGAGTGCCTCGCCCTGCATCGTTGGAGATGGATGGTCGCCATCGAGATAGATGTTAGGCCAAACGAGGGGAGAGACAGGTCAAGCTGAACTGGTCGTTGCTGCTGTTGCTCTGATGGATCGTGATGACAGCATACCGATCTAAACCTGATCAATGCCCTGACCGCGACACTCCACTACCACAGGTCCGGTCTGCGTAGATCTATCTATCTATCCATCTGTCAGTCTGTCCGTATGTCCGTCTGTCCGTCAGTCTGTCTGCCTGTCTGTCTGTCTGTCTGTCAGTCTGTCTGTCTGTCTGTCTGTCTGTCTGTCTGTCTGTCTGTCTGTCTGTCTGTCTGTCTGTCTGTCTGTCTGTCTGTCTGTCTGTCTGTCTGTCTGTCTGTCTGTCAGTCAGTCTGTCAGTCTGTCTGTCTGTATGTCAGTCCGTCCGTCCGTCTGTCTGTCTGTCTGTATTACTGTCTGTATTACTGTCTGTATGTCTGTCTATCTGTCTGTATGTTTGGGTGTCCATATGTCTGTCTATCTGTCAGTCTGTCCACTTTTCTGTCTATATATCTCTCTATCCATCTGTCCATTCATCCATCTCTATGCATCTATCTAGGGCATCGAATAGATGAGTATTAACTTGGTTATGTGGATTGGTTAGGAGGTTGGTTATGTAGGTTGCTAATGTGGGTTAGTTATCTGGGTTGGTTAGGATGTTGGTTATGTAGGTTGGTAATGTGGGTTAGTTATCTGGGTTGGTTAGGATGTTGGTTATGTAGGTTGGTAATGTGGGTTAGTTATATGGGTTGGTTAGGGCTGGTTGTGTGGTTGGTAATGTGGGTTAGTTATCTGGGTTGGTTAGGTGGCTGGTTATGTAGGTTGGTTGTGTGGGTTAGTTATATGGGTTGGTTAGGGCTGGTTGTGTGGTTGGTAATGTGGGTTAGTTATCTGGGTTGGTTAGGTGGCTGGTTATGTAGGTTGGTTGTGTGGGTTAGTTATATGGGTTGGTTAGGGCTGGTTGTGTGGTTGGTAATGTGGGTTAGTTATCTGGGTTGGTTAGGTGGCTGGTTATGTAGGTTGGTTGTGTGGGCTATCATATTAATAATGATGTGTGTGGTTCAAGAATTCCAACAAGCTGATCTACACCCTACTGCAGACAAGACACCATCGGTAACATCTGAATTCCAGCCTTAATTAAGAAACTAAAATAGAACAGTGTGTGTGTATGAGTGTGTGGGTGTATGAGTGTGTGTATGAGTGTGTGAGCTTGTTAAGGTGCTGTCTTCTGGTTTAATTGCAGGAGCAAGGGAGGAGGAGCAGGAGAGGAGGAGGATGAGAGGTGGAAAAGAGGAGAGGAGGAGGGGTGTAGGAGGTTGGGGTGGAGGATGGGGGATGGGTGGAGGAGGGGTGGAGGTGGGGAGGAGGGGTGGAGGAGGGATAGAGGTGGGGAGGAGGGGTGTCGGAGGTGGGATGGCGTCGGTGTCGGCGGTTGGCGGCGTGATCGAGGTGGGGCGGGAGGGCGTGAGGGCTGTGGGAGCGGCTGGAGGGGAGCGTGAGGAACAACAGAGCTGGGAGGAGGAACAGGTAGCTAGAGTTCCTCTCCTCATCATCACAGTGTGCCTTCATGCCTGGACGGGTATAGATTGTTTAGTTTCCAGCACATCATGTGACTGCAGATGTAGCAGACTAACATCAGCATCCTGGTGTGCTCCATGGGCAGGGTGGGTGGGTCCGTTCACAAGCTATTTGTCACATTTAAGCATGACTAATTTAATCACTCCCTTTAATGCAGATTCATAACTTTTTCAGCTCCTTTAAGACACCGGCATGTATGCGGAATAGTAATCCTTACACCAGAGTACTTCAACATGGGAAGAAAGGTCTCTGAATAGTTGCATATTCCTTGGACATCGACGTAGTGACAACATTTTATATTGTTAAATAAAGGCAATGACATTTTATCAAGTCATCACATTTCATCACATGATCTTTATGTTCCCCAGGACTCTCCTCCAGAAGTTCCGTTCCAATACCAAATAAACAGTTGATGGCTCCTTGCACCCTCTCCCTCATAATGTCATGTAACAATGTGCTTATTTCGCAGATACTTTAATCAAAAGACATGTACAGTCCTGGAGGGACTTGAAACTCGTACCTTGTTCTGGATCAGAATGTTACGTCTCCCATCTGCTCTTGTCTGTCTCTGCTCTCCATTGCTCTTGTCTGGCTGTGCTCTCTGCTGCTCTTGTCTGTCTATGCTCTCCACCGCTCTTGTCTGGCTGTGCTGTCCACTGCTCTTGTCTGTCTCTGCACTCCAGTGCTCTTGTCTGGCTGTGCTCTCTGCTGCTCTTGTCTGGCTGTGCTCTCTGCTGCTCTTGTCTGTCTCTGCTCTCCGCTGCTCTTGTCTGGCTGTGCTCTCTGCTGCTCTTGTCTGAGGAGATTGTTAGTCTCCCTGAGATGACCTCCCAATAAGCCTTTCTTACATCAAGAGTTAGAAAGGGCCTGCAGCCTCAGCAGGTTCTGCTGTAGAGTCATTCATGGCTTTAATTAATAACATGGGAATTAAAACTCCAGGGCAAAATAAAATGTATTAATTATTCAGTAATTCTTCTTTGCAGAACAGAAATAAAGAGAGAAAATTAAAGATGATCTAATCAAGAATTAAAACCAGAGCATCAAAACATTCTACAGAGAATAAAGGAGAAATTGTGACAAAAAACTAATTGGACAACTCCTCTGTTCATGGTTTATCTAAGAGAGGCTGAAAAACACACTCAAACATACAATCACCCTAGCAACACAATCAAACATACAGTCACCCTAGCAACACACTCAAACATATACTCACCCTAACAAAACACCTAAACATGCAGTCACTCTAGCAACACACTCAAACATGCAGTCAGCCTAGCAACACACTCAAACATACAGTCACCCTTACAATACACTCAAACATACAGTCACCCTAGCAACACACTCAAACATACAGTCACCCTAGCAACACACTCAAACATACAGTCACCCTAGCAACACACTCAAACATACAGTAACCCTAGCAACACACTCAAACATGCAGTCACCCAGAATGGCAGGAGACACTCTCACCAGGACCTGTAAGGCTCCTCCATATCAGCAGCTTCTTCACGTTCACCACTGGAGCTTGTGCAGCACTTCTACCATCAAGTTCACGTTCACCACTGGAGCTTGTGCAGCACTTCTACCATCAAGTTCACGTTCACCACTGGAGCTTGTGCAGCACTTCTACCATCAAGTTCACGTTCACCACTGGAGCTTGTGCAGCACTTCTACCATCAAGTTCACGTTCACCACTGGAGCTTTTAATGCACTTCTACCATCAAGTTCACGTTCACCACTCGAGCTTGTGCTGCACTTCTACCATCAAGTTGTTACAAGTGTAACTGAACTCTCGACGCTGAAAGCTGAGCAATGCTGTCATGCAAATTGTTTCCAACCCTCCATCAAGCTGTTTATAATCTTTCAAAGTGAGAACAACAAAACAAGACCAATGAGAAAGTGTGCAGTGAATCCTTACAAACTTCTTAAGACTTATACATATTCAGACTCTTCCGTGCCTCCATCTTAACTCACGCCAAAACAGACAAGTTCCGGTGAAATCTGATTGTGTCTATTGTTCTGTCAGAGAGGCTTTTACACAGATGTATCCGCAGCGATGACCAAGGAGAGATTTAGGTTCCTTGAAGTCTGCCTCCCCCGCCTCCCCTGCTGAGCCCCAGCACCAGGATCCTCTAAGCCCCTGACGCTCAGAGTGAGCCCCGAACGGAGAGAGAAAAGCGGCCAACACATGAGATTTGTTCGTCTCTCCTCTGCTGGACCGGGTGTGTCCAGACGCAGACGAGAGAAGCTGAGATGCAGACACTCCTCTCTCCTACTCTTCTATCCACTCTCCTCCTCAGCTCCTATTTTCTTCCCCCTCTTCTCCTCCCCTATCCTCTCTCCTCTTTCCTCCTCACCTCACCTCTCCTCCTCAGTTCCTCTTTTCTCTTCCCCTTCTTCTCTTCCCCTCTCCTCTTTCCTCCTCTCCTCACCTCTCCTCTCCTCTCCTCCTATCTTGATTCTGCATCTCTCTGTTCCTCTTAGCTCCTCTTTTCTCGTCTCTCCTCCTCTCTCCTCCTCTCTCCTCCTCTCTCCTCCTCTTTCCTCCTCTTTCCTCCTTTCAGGTCTTGGCCACACAGAAACACCAGGGCTGCATTGTTTACCTGCATACACACTTGTGTATCTAGACACAAAGCTTAAGAATTGCTGGAAAACGCGAAGTGTGGATATTTATTTGGGAGCTGACCTCTACAGAGGGCTTCCATTGTCATTGGATGTCAAAGACTGTCATTTTGGTGATAAAGTAGAAATATTGACTTTTATTAAGGACATCTGTTGAACAGATACAGTAAATGTTAAAAAGCTGTGTAATGCTGTTAGTGGAGAGAGAAGTCAGACATAATTTTATTGTGGATTTCTAAAGAATAATGTTGTTTTGTTGAATTGAATTACATTCTGTATTAAATTCAATCAGTGAATTTCAGCTTGTGCTCAAAATACATTAGAGCAGGGTTGGGTTTTTACCAGGCCTCCCGTGAAAATGTTCCTCTTGCAACTCAGGGACATGTGGCTGTGTTTTCTTTGGAAAATGAGCCAACTAAATCACCTTTTTTTCTTACAAACAAAAGAAAACTAATATTGAGGTTCACTGGACTGTAGCGAGAAATATAGCAATATGCTCTGTTTATTTTCCAGGGCGAGACACAGGGGGGGATGGAGATGCAGCTCATTACTGAGCAGCTGGACGCAGCTTCCACATCCCTGAGGAGAGCCTCAACACAGCTAGCCTCTCCCTGCTAGCCTCAACACAGCCAGCCTCTCCCTGCTAGCCACAACACAGCTAGCCTCTCCCTGCTAGCCTCAACACAGCTAGCCTCTCCCTGCTAGCCACAACACAGCTAGCCTCTCCCTGCTAGCCACAACACAGCTAGCCTCTCCCTGCTAGCCTCAACACAGCTAGCCTCTCCCTGCTAGCCTCAACACAGCTAGCCTCTCCCTGCTAGCCACAACACAGCTAGCCTCTCCCTGCTAGCCTCAACACAGCTAGCCTCTCCCTGCTAGCCACAACACAGCTAGCCTCTCCCTGCTAGCCACAACACAGCTAGCCTCTCCCTGCTAGCCTCAACACAGCTAGCCACAACACAGCTAGCCTCTCCCTGCTAGCCTCAACACAGCTAGCCACACCGCTAGCCTCTCCCTGCTAGCCACAACACCGCAAGCCTCTCCCTGCTAGCCTCAACACAGCTAGCTACAACACAGCTAGCCACAACACAGCTAGCCTCTCTCTGCTAGCCTCAACACAGCTAGCCACAACACAGTTAGCCTCCCCCCAGCCCTCTCCCATCCCTCCTTCCCCATCCCTCTCTCCTATCTCAGCATCTCCACAGCTGCTTCACGTCACCTGCCCATGTGTTACAGTGTGTCACAGGCTGCGTGTGTGTGTGTACATGCATGTGCTAGTGTGTGATGGGTGTATGCCTGTATTCTTGTCTGCGTGTGTTTGTGTGTGCCTGTGTGTAAGCACGTGTTGTGTGTTGTGTCTTGTGTGTGGTGTGTGTATGTTGTGTGCGTGTGGTGTGTGCGTGTGGTGTGTTTGTGTACGTGTGGTTTGTGTATGGTGTGTGTGTGTCAGATGGGTGTGACTCATTGTGATTCCTGTCTAGGTCTTCTCTGTTCACCATTCTGCTCAGGAAGCTCTGGAACTCTCTGGAGTGCTCTGGAGGTTTGAGGGATGGGTGAAGAGACACCGGGCGGGGGGCGGGGGAGAGGCCCAAGGAGGGGGTGTGGGGGTGAAGGTGTGGGTGGAATGGGGAAGGGTGGGGTTGGAGTGAAGGTGGGGGGGAAAAGGGAAGGGTGGGGTGAAGGTGGATGGGAAAGGGGAAGGGTGGGGTGAAAGTGTGGGGGGATGGTGAAGGGTGGGGGGATGGGGGAGGGTGGGGGGATGGTGAAGGTGGGGATAAGAGGGAAGCATCTGACACCAGCAGCATCAGAGCTGTCACTGTGCAGGATCAGCAGAGCATGAACCTCTCACAACCCAGAGAAGACCGACAAGAGGACAGTTTCTCTCTCCCTCTCTCTCTCTCTACACCTACCTCTCTCTACCCCCTTCTCTCTCTCTACACCTACCTCTCTCTACCCCCTTCTCTCTCTCTCTACAACTATCTCTCTCTACACCTCCTTCTCTCTCTCTACACCACCTACCTCTCTCTCTCTACAACCTACCTCTCTGTACCCCTCCTCTCTCCCTCCACACCTACCTCTCTCTCTCTACACCTCCCTCTCTCTCTCTACACGTATACCTCTCTCTACCCCTCCTCTCTCTCTCTACACCTACCTCTCTCTCTCCCTCCACACCTTTCTCTCTACACCTACCACTCTGTACCCCCTCCTCTCTCCCTCCACACCTCCCTCTCTCTCTGCCCCTCCTCCCTCCATCCACACCTACCTCTCTCTCTCTACACCTACCTCTCTCTACCCCCTCCTCTCTCCCTCCACACTTCCCTCTCTCTCTACCCCTCCTCTCTCCCCTCCACACCTCCCTCTCTCTACCCCTCCTTTCTCCCTCCATACCTCTCTCTACCCTCTCTCCTTCCCTCCTCTCTATTGCTACACTTCCTTCCCTCCTCTCTCTCTCTCTCCCTCCCTCTCTCATTTCTCTCAGCCTCCTCACTAGTTATTCCTGTGTTTCTGCCCCAGCAGTCAGGTGCCATGCCTGTCTTCCCAGTCCCTGCCACCTCCTACACACACAACACTCTCTCACTGTGGCATCCGTGCTCTCCATGTTCTCCTCCTGCTGTCTCCTCTGACCCGGGCCCCACCCTCCCCTCATCTCCTCCTCTCCTGCAGCCCCACCCTCCCCTCATCTTCTCCTCTCCTGCAGCCCCACCCTCCCCTCATCTCCTCCTCTCCTGCAGCCCCCACCATCCCCTCATCTCCTGCAGCCCCACCCTCCCCCTCATCTCCTCCTCTCCTGCAGCCCCACCATCCCCTCATCTCCTGCAGCCCCACCATCCCCTCATCTCCTGCAGCCCCACCCTCCCCTCATCTCCTCCTCTCCTGCAGCCCCACCCTCCCCTCATCTCCTCCTCTCCTGCAGCCCCACCCTCCCCTCACCTCCTCCTCTCCTGCAGCCTGGAGGGCATGCTGGTGTGGACTCCCTTCATGACATTCATATTATTTTCTCTGTATCCAGCTATGACTGATTAAGATCCAGATGGCCCTCCCTACAGACAGAAATACACACCACACACTCACAAAGAGTAACACACGCATACACACAGAAGAAAACACACACACACACACACCCCTAAGGGTCCCTAATTTGTGGGCCTCAGTCTGACTCATTGCCAAGATTGAAAATGAAACACACAAATGCTCCAATTAGTCAGACAGTGTGAGACTTGCCCTTTTTAGTGTGCAAGTTTCCCTTTAAACATGGTAATACTGTGGCTCTCCAGCAGACATTCTCTTTGAACTGAATAACTGTCCAGTTACCTTTTAAACTCTGGTCCCAGATCAGCAGTACGTTTGGTGAAGTAACCTTACGCCTGCTGTGGGTGGTCATATAAAAATATTATGATTAGAAACGTAAACAAATAACTCCAACGTAACGAGAGAAACAGTATGTTCCTGCTGTGTTATGGATGAGATCATACCTGGGACTGAAGGTGAAGTGCTGCAATGTAGTACTTTCTATATGCACTATTTGCACTTCGCTTTGAATATAAAATATAAGCTAGCTGCATTTGCTGAATGAATCAGATGTAACGTGCAGCTCTCTAGTGAGGACTGCTGTTCCCCTGCACACAGAGATGGGCTTAGAGCTGAGGACTGCTGTTCCCCTGCACACAGAGCTGGGCTTAGAGCTGAGGACTGCTGTTCCTCTGCAGAGCTGGGCTTAGAGCTGAGGACTGCTGTTCCCCTGCACACAGAGCTGGGCTTAGAGCTGAGGACTGCTGTTCCTCTGCAGAGCTGGGCTTAGAGCTGAGGACTGCTGTTCCCCTGCACACAGAGCTGGGCTTAGAGCTGAGGACTGCTGTTCCCCTGCACACAGAGCTGGGCTTAGAGCTGAGGACTGCTGTTCCCCTGCACACAGAGCTGGGCTTAGAGCTGAGGACTGCTGTTCCTCTGCAGAGCTGGGCTTAGAGCTGAGGACTGCTGTTCCTCTGCAGAGCTGGGCTTAGAGCTGAGGACTGCTGTTCCCCTGCACACAGAGCTGGGCTTAGAGCTGAGGACTGCTGTTCCTCTGACTAGGCTGGCTGGTCTGACTGAGTGATGCTGCACTCACACTCAAATACACGCACACACACTCACACACACACTCACACAAACATACACCCACACACGTTCACACTCACACACTCACGTTCACACTCACACACACTCACACAACACGCACCCACTCACTCACAACACACACACTCACACACACAACACACTCTCAACGCACACCCAACACAACCCAACTGACACACACTCTATAAACACACCATACACTCACATAAACACACTCAACACACACCACACCCAACACACACTCAAACCACACACCATAACCAACACACACCCACCACACAGAAACTACCCAACCACACCAACACACCACAACCTACACATACCCAACAATCAAACACACACCCACCACACACCGTCAGTGCTTCATTGCCTCAGTGCCTCAGTGTCTCATTGCCTCAGTGCTGCATCACCTTATGAATGACCCTTCACCTTATGAATGACCCTTCATTTATGATATAATTCTGAGTGCAAAACTGACTCTGGTCTGAGTCTGAGATTTAAAGTTGGGCGAGAGCCTTCTTACTGTAAAGTACAAGGCCCCCCCCTCCAGCCTCCCACCGCCTACTCACACAATACACAAAAAAAAGAGGTTGGGTACAAAGGGATTTGAAAGGATGAAAATACTGAAGTGTGGGAGTTCTGTGAAGCAATTTGAACTGTTGATTCTTGCTGTGGCATGGCATTCTTGAATTCTAGTATCCTCCTATGCATTCTACAGTTCTAGGGTCATTATGCACTAGCATCCTAGTGTAGCCGGCATGGATCGATTAAGCTGACTCCTCAGGTATGTGTACAGGCCACTTGCGCCAGATAATCACTAGCTTTTTGTTGGCGTAGCTGGTAGTAATCGTTCTTGGGATGATGAGGTGGCGGGCGAACGACAGCCGAGTGTACCTCAGACAAGTGAGCGACCTCGTCTGTTACACTAACAGATCATTACAAAATGAAAGCCTATGAACGATTGCTGTTGCTAAGCGCCCTGCATCACAATATCTTTACCTAGAGTCCCCTGAACTGAAATAACTTGAAGTTAATGAGGGAAAACTGTTTTAGCTGGTCAAAGTTTCCTTAACTTCGAACAACTTCTTGTGATCTATTTTTCCTCTGTGAACAGGTGAGGCCTGGTGATGGAGTGATGATGATGACATGCGGATTGAGGTGTGTGTGTTTGTGTGTGTTTGTGTGTGTTTGTGTGCGTGTGTTTGTGTGTGTGTTTGTGCAAAGGCTGTCTTGAAAATGAACTTCCCCCGTCTCTCCTGGAGTTCTGACACAGAAACAGAGCTAGCCTGAGGACACACAGAGGAAGAATCCCACACACACACACTGAGGGATCATACACAAACACACATATACACTGAGGGTTCATACAAACACACACACTGAGGGATCATACACACACACCAGAGAGACCAGCCTCACCTACCAGACTGGGAAGAGACCATCCTCACCTACCAGACTGAGAGACCATCCTCACCTACCAGACTGGGGAGAGACCAGCCTCACTGACCAGACTGGGGTGAGACCAGCCTCACCTACCAGACTGGGGAGAGACCATCCTCACCTACCAGACTGAGAGACCATCCTCACCTACCAGACTGGGGAGAGACCATCCTCACTGACCAGACTGGGGAGAGACCAGCCTCACCTACCAGACTGGGGAGAGACCAGCCTCACTGACCAGACTGGGGAGAGACCAGCCTCACTGACCAGACTGAGGAGAGACCATCCTCACCGACCAGACTGAGAGACCATCCTCACCTACCAGACTGGGAAAGACCAGCCTCACCTACCAGACTGGGGAGAGACCATCCTCACCTACCAGACTGAGGAGAGACCAGCCTCACCTACCAGACTGAGGAGAGACCAGCCTCACCTACCAGACTGGGGAGAGATCATCCTCACCTACTAGACTGAGAGACCATCCTCACCTACCAGACTGGGGAGAGACCATCCTCACCTACCATACTGGGGAGAGACCAGCCTCACCTAGGCTGGTTTGGGGTATTTTGTTGATATTGAACATTGTGCATCCTGTGTTCCTAGAGGAAGACTGGGCGGAGTGGTTCATTAATCTGTGAGATTGGAACAGTCAGAACATTCCAGCGCCCCTCTCCCTCCCGCACCACGGTGGCTGAAACAGCTCAGCCTGCCGAAGGACCATCACTTGTGCTTTTCAATTACTGAAATATTTCCTGACACTGTGCTGCCTTGCCTGCTATATCTTCTAAAGCAGAAATCCTGCAGCACATCAGTCCCCACATCTAGTGGAGCTAGAAGATACTGGGCATATGTCAGCACCGAAGCACCTTTACGGAGGTGACTACAGCAGTCAAACTACCAGATTCTAGAACAAATGTACTACAATCTTCTAGAACACATGCACTACCAGCTTCTAGAACACATGCACTACCAGCTTCTAGAACACATGAACTACCAGGTTGTGGTTCACGTGCACTACCAGATTCTAGAACACATGTACTACAACAAGCTTCTAGAACACATGCACTACCAGGTTCACTAGTTTGTAGAAGGTTCTTGATCACTATATCATTCCTTACAGTCCCAGTCTGGCCTCATATTCTGGTTTTGTCAGATAATGGGCTGGCTTTGAATTCAGTCCTTAACGCATTTAACATTAGTCTTTACAGAGACAGTATCTTGAGACTTTTGGGGGTATAATTTTACATACTTCCACAATCTGATAAAAGATTGCATTTCAATCCCCACAAAATTAAACTGTTGAATTGGTGCACCAATTCCACAAATACACACACACCCAGACGCACACCTTAACCTATTTGGTCGTTTCTGTGTGTCCCTATAAATAAGGTATAAGTGTGTGTTAAAGATTTTTCACAGCTGCTCCGGCCTGCCAGCAGATAAATCATTAACTCATTTCACAGGGAGCAAAAGCAGATCCCTGTATTTACAGAGAGAGGCAGTTTATCTTTCCTAACGTGACGTGAGCAGGCTGACAGGCCAGCCCTCATCTAGCTGCTATTACCCTACTCTCACTGCTCTGACTTCACATCCATCTCTACCTGCCCCCCCCCCACACACTCTCTCTCTGTATCGCTCTCCCCCCTCTCTCTCTCTCTCTCTCTGGATCTCTCTCTCCCCCTCTCTCTCTGGATCTCTCTCTCCCCCCTCTCTCCCCCTCTCTCTGGATCTCTATCCCCCCCTCTCTCTCCCTCTCTCTCTGGATCTCTCTCTCCCCCCTCTCTCTCTGGATCTCTCTCGGCCCCCTCTCTCTCCCTCTCTCTCTGGATCTCTCTCTCCCCCCTCTCTCTCTGGATCTCTCTCGGCCCCCTCTCTCCCCCTCTCTCTGTATCTCTCTCTTTCTTTATCTCTCTCTGTGTATCTCTCTCTCTCTTTCTCTCTCCCCTCTCTCTCTGGATCTCGCTCTCCCCCTCTCTGTATCTCTCTCCCTTTCTCTCTCTCTGTGTATCTCTCTCTCACTTTGGCTCTTTCTTTCTCTCTTCCTCTCCTCTCCTTCCCTCCATTCATAAGATCATCGGTTGACAAGTCACACTTTCAGATGTTTTCCGTAGTACACCGATACTGGGAGTTTCCACAGCGATGACAGGAGAAAGATTCACTTTGTCATGGAGACGGGAGATTGTAATCTCCCATTTGACAGGTGGATCAATGTGGGCCGAGGTCCTTCTCAACTCCTCTCCTCCTCACCTCTCCGCCCTCCATCTCCTCCCACTCCTTCCCGTCTCGTCGTTCTTCTCCCTCCTCTCCTCCTCATCTCTCCGTCTCCTCCCTCTCCTCCTCCTCTCCTCCTCCTTCATACTTCCTGCTTGTTCTCCTCCCTCTTCTCCTCCTCTCCTCCTTCATACTTCCTGCTTGTTCTCCTGCCTGTCTCCCGTTGGTCGTGTTTACCATCCTTCTTGTGTTCTGTCTCAGCACCTGGACAAGTGCATTAGGCATCAGACAGTCTAATGGCTGATGGCCGGTGATGGACAACCCTCTAGCTGATGAGAGGAGACCAGGATCTCTTCCCTCTCAATGTCCCCCTACACAGGAAGCAGGAAGCAGATGGACTTCCTGTCCTGGCTGTCAGGGACTTTCCCAGTGTCCTCCTGGTATCATCCTTCTACAACCATGTGGGACAGAAGATGAGGGACAAAGAGACGAAGAAAGGGAGGGAGGGAGAGGGATAGGGGGGAGGAATAGGGAAACGGGGGAGAAAGAGGGAAAGGGGGGAGGAAGAGGGAGAGGGGGGAGGAAGAGGGAGAGGGGGGATGAAGAGGGAAACGTGGAGAGTGAAGAGTGAAAGGGGGTGAGTCAGAGGGATGCGTGTGGATGCAGAGGGACATGGGGGAGGGAGTGAAACAGTGGGGTGAGCAGAGTGCGAGTTGGGCAGCAAGTGTAATGATGAGAGGAGCAGAAAAAACATTGAAGACATGAATAAGAAGATAAAGAGGATACACACACATATACACACACGCACACATCACACACACACACCTCCCACACACACCTCATCCATACACACACATCTACACGCACACACTTATGGTGTATGGAGTACATGGAGCTCTGGTAAGGCCAGATGGTTGGTGTCCATACTGCAAATTAGAAATATTCAAACAGTTAAGCCAGATTGTTTGAGACTCAAGGCTTTCCCTGGTGATTCTATGAATGTCACACTGTGGTTCTGGATCAATGTGTCAACACGTCCTGGTTTACCCACAGGGTTTACGAGGATTAATGTCTGGCCAAGCCATTCTGTAACTAACTACATGTGTGGTGCAGGCAATCACAAGTACATCAGAGCTGAAACAGTGGATCAGTGCTTCCTTCAGACCCTGCTGTCCATGGGTTCTCAACACACACAACACTTCAGACAGACACTGTCACAGCCAGCAATCTGTGTCACCTCCTCCAACCTGCACAGAAACATACATACCACCTTGTCCAGTCCCACTAGTTATTTACCAATTGATCCAGTCAAACAACACTCCAAACTAAAAGTTAATCCCAAATGCAAAAGTAATCCGCTGGTAAATCCAAGGAGCTAATGATCGTGTGCTTTGAACTATCATATTTTCATTGTGTCTTCATTCTTCTCCAAAGCTAGATTACCGTATTTCTTTGATTAAACGCCACCCTCGAATGAACGCCTCCCTCGATTAAACGCTGCAACCAAAAAATATGTACTACCTTGTACCAGGTAGTTCATCGAAGCAAGGTAGCTGACTTTGCGACTCGCAAATTTGCCTTTCATCACCCAAAGTTTGCCTGCTAGAGATCTGTTGGTGAGTGCTTTCTGCACAGCTTTCGGTTTGAAAGCTAAAGTTTAAGATCGTTTCGGCATGCTGAATTCGGTGTTCTGATGCATGGATATACGAAACTATTTAAATAAGAAATGTACTGTGTTAACGCATTAAATGTGTGTGGGAAACCGTAAGTCCCTGTCAACAACCACTTAAATGTGACCAAATATAATATATTGCCATTCGTTATTACTGAGATAAGCCACTCCCCCCTGGAGGGGCACCGCCCTAATGGAAGTCAATGGGAGCTCTTATACTTTTTTCATACATTTGAGAAAAACAGCTTCTCATTTGCTGCTGAAAGGGGCGATCCCGGGGCGCACTTGTTTGCGCCCCTGGCCAATGACATTGTTTCTTACTTATATTGACATCTGATTCGTCGAATCAGAGACCTTTATCATTCCCTCACATCCCATATAAATATCACGTATCTACGAGAGCAACATAGCTAGCAAAGGAGGATGGGACGTAGGCCTACGGGACGTACACCCGTAGCTTCTCCTCAAACCTGTATGCTAAGTAACCGGAGCTGGTTAGCTGGTTGTTCAGTGAGTAATTCAGTGTTACACACACAGTCACAACATCACATGTTAGCAACGACGCTATGCGATATCAGCGACCCTTCAGCATTAGTATCGTAGCTAAGTCTAGGAAAGTTGAGGATACTTTTCGCTAGGTACCTACGAACATGTCTTAATCTGCTAGACAAGTGGCTTCCCCATCGTTCTTTTGGTGAGCTGTCTCACGAGCCCTAATACATACATATTTAATGTAAAAAAAAGTTCTGTGTAACGACGCGCAGCCCAACTGCGCAAAATAAATAAATAAATCACCAGCCGCTACTGGATGTCTGGTGATGGTTCTGGGATCTACAGTGCTGTCTGGTGATGGTTCTGGGATCTACAATGCTGTCTGGTGATGGTTCTGGGATCTGCAGTGATATCTGGTGATGGTTCTGGGATCTACAATGCTGTCTGGTGATGGTTCTGGGATCTACAATGCTGTCTGGTGATGGTTCTGGGATCTGCAGTGATATCTGGACGCCTTGCAGGGAAGCAAGCTGCTCTAGTCTGGTCTGAAGGGTTAGGCTCTGAGAAAGAGTCAGTATGCCAAGACACTGTAGAAAACACACACAATCTATACACACTGTGGTTCCACGTTTCCTAACAGAAACGTGGTGCAGTGCAGACATAGAAACCTACTGTCCATCTGGATATCACAAAGTCTCAGTACCCTCATTAAAACTGAGCACTGTCCACCGGGGTAGAAACTCTGGTGGAATTCTGGTATGGTACAAAGGAAACCTGGCCAACCACATCACTGTAGTCAAACAAGGGAAGTCACACGTTTGGCTAAAACTACAAAAACTTAGCAGCATCAAAAAAGATATATACCTTGTGCAATTTATATCCCCTCTGTAGAATCCCCTATACTACAATGAGGACATTTTTAACCTCCTCCTCACAGAATTAGCCATTTCCAGTCCCAAGGAAATGTGCTGCTGGGCGGAGACATGAACGCAAGGACAGGAACTGAACCTGACAGCCATGTGTTTGGCCTGAGTCCTCTTTACAAGACACCAAGCATAACTCAGAGGAACAGTCTAGATGGGGTAGTAAATAATAGTTATATTTGTAAATAATAGACATATTTGTCGCACCTCAAGCCTGTTCTTCCTAAATGGCAGAATCATAGGAGACTCCTCCTCCTCAGAAGGGGGGTGAAAAAGAGAAAGAGAGAGAAAGAAGAGTCGAGGGTAGAGACAGGGTTGGTACAGGTGAGGGAGCAGGATGTCACTAGAGAGAGGCACTCTCCCTCCTATTCCTCCTCTCCCTCTGCCTCCTCTCCCTCCTATTCCTCCTCTCCCTCTGCCTCCTCTACTCTTTCTTCTCACTTTTCTCCTTCATCTCCCTCACCTCTCTCTCCTCATATTCTCCCTTCCTCTCATCTTCATCCTCTTCCTCATCTCTCTCCTGTCTCTGCTTCACCTCACTTCTCTCTCTTCACCATCTCCACTCCCTCCTTTCTCTTCTCTGTCTCCTCCTGTCCTCCCCTCTTCCGCTCCCTCCCCTCCCTTCACACTCCTGTGGCTCTCTCTTCTCTCACTAGGTGTGATTGGCAGGTACATAGAAGCTACGTAGCGCGCTCAGACAGCGTGTCAGTTTGTGTTGCAGTGGGTTCCAGATTCCTGAAGTGTATGACCCCAGGAAGGATAAAAAAATCCTCTCCTCCACCCAGCTCCACCCCTCTCTCTCTCTCTCTCCTCTCTCTCTCTCTCTCTCTCTCTCTTGTCTCTCTGTCTCTCTCTCTGTCTCTCTCTCTCTCTCTCTCTCTCTCTGTTGTTAGACTAGTGGGCCTACTGCTGAGCCTGGCTGTTGAGGTTAATTGTTTATTAACAGCCAGGGCGATGATGATGGTTATCCAAGGTAACAGTGCAGCCAAAGCTTTCAGCACTGGGCTTCTGTCCAGCCCAGCCTCCCCTGAATGTCATTACAGACCCAGCATGACGGCTGCTGCTCCGGCCCCCGGGCCCTGGCAGGGCAGGGTGTCCACACTGCCAGCCACAGAGGGGCTCCGCTCCCGGTGCAGGGCCTGGGATGGCAGGGTGGACACACTGTAGCCTGGAAGTCATGGGAGAGTATAATGACTGTTCAGTTCACTTGGCACAGTGTGGTATGTGTGTGTGTCTGAGTGTGTGGGTGTGTGTGCGTGTACTTGGCACTTGCGGTTCCTATACCCTCAGAGGAGGGACTGTGTCCACTAGAGTTGGGGGCTGCTAAACGCAGTGAAAGGAGAACAGAGATGGCTGGAGACGCCAGCAGCCAAACATTCAAGGTTCCCTGGTTTGATAGGAGCAGAGTTCAGTAGTGTTCCACATAGCTGGCACAGCACAGTTCATCCTCCTCCTCTGTCCTCCTCACTGCCTCCATTTCCTTATATCTTGCCCCTCCTCCTTCTCTTCGTACTCCTCCAATCTTTGTTTCCTCCCATGTTTCTCTTCTTCTTTTCCATCTCCTCTCCCATCTCCTCTTCCTCCTCTCCCTCCTCCTCTTCTTCCTCTCCCTCCTCTCCCTTCTCCTCCTCTTCCTCCCCCTCTCCCTCCCCCTCTACCGCAGACTTCAGAAACCCAATTCATCTTGGTTACGTCCACATAGAAGCCTGCTGCTTGTCATCCTCAGTCCGTCTCTCTCCTCTCCCTCCCCATCGTGTTCTCATGACAACAGACTGCCTGAACAAGCCCACCCACTGCTCTGCTAGTCAGCCTTACAGACTGCTTCAGACTGTCGGTTACTCCTCTTTTTCGGTCTTACTGACTGGTTCAAGCTAACTTTGCCTGTTGCATCAACTTACCGACTGTTTCAGGTCTCAGAATGAGAGTGAATGGAAGTTGAACAAGGTGAATAAATCCAGATGCTGGAATAAATGAAATCTCCTCCTTAGAACAGCTGCATGCTGGGTAATCATTCTGCATGTTGAAGTGTTGCTGCTGGTGTCAGACGAGAGCAACGCACAGCTAATGATGCATCTGGTTTGAAGAGAGGGTCAGAGCGTCCTCACTCTCACCACACCCTCACTCTCACCACACCCTCACTCAGGATGCTCATTTCAGAGAATCACTGGGAACATTTCAGTCTCATTGAGTGGATGTTGTGTGAGCTACATCTGTCTGCTAATTACCAGCTGTTACCAGCTGTTTCTGGCTATCATTCTAGCTATGCTACAGTAGTTAGCACCCTGAAAGCCCAGTCTTGTTGGGTTAGTTAGGGCTAGCATGTTTTGGCTGGGCTGTTTAAAGCCTGTGGCGTAGCTGGTAAGGAGTTGCGCTTGCATGTCCAAAGTCCAAGTCCGAGGATTGAGTACCAGTGAGGGCAAAGCTTGGGAGCACTGATGAGCAGAGTGACGAGCCCATGTTACACTAGCTCTTTCTGGCTGAGCTACTTAGCCTTCTGCTAGCACATTCTTCAGATCAGAATCTGTTTTTATTGCCATGCAAGTTTTCACAAAAACAAAATTCACTGTGGCAGGAAAGTGCATAAAATAAACATATACGGATATTGTTACAAAAAAAATAAAAAAATAAAGAGCTAAGCAGTACAGTAAGATATCAAATAAATATAAAAAGTTACAAAAAATATAAAATAAAATAGGGCCGCAAAATGGGCAGCATAGTGCAAAATGTGCAAAGTAGGCGGAAGTGGATGGACCTATAAATAATAGGTAAAGTGTTATGTCAGTGTGAGTCCTTGGCCTTGTTGAAAAAACTGTTCTCATGGCGTGAAGTTAGGATCCTTCTACCAGAGGTGAGTGGCTGGCAGGGCCGGAGTGTGACTTTTTTCGGCCCAGGAGTGTAATGGCCAAAACCAGTCAGACCAGGGGCCATACGCTGTAAACATTCTGGGCTTAGCCCGAACCGAGGACCTAGTAAAGGATTGGACGTGAAAATCGGAAATCGGAACATTTCAGTGCAAAATAGTTTTTTGAGCGTTATGTAATATAAACATTACGTTGGACTCATAGTGTTATATTTGATGGAAATTACAACCCACATTTTAAATCGGGGCTTTTGAAAATACATATTTGAACCATCCATTTATATTACATAAAGCTAAAATTCTCCCGATGGGCCGCTCTGCCCGCTCATAAATCGGGCCACTCCGGGCCTGGTGGCTGGAACAGAGTGTCCAGGGTGGAAGGAGTCGAACACAATCTTCCTCGCTCGCCTCAGTTTCCTCAAGGTGTGCATGTCCTCGAGGATAGGCAGATTGCAGCCGATCACCTTCTCAGCAGTGTGGATGATACGCTGCAGTCTGCTCTTGTCCTTGGCAGTGGCAGCAGCGTACCAGATGGTGATGGAGGAGGTGAGGATGGACTCAATGATGACTGTGTAGAAGTGCACCATTATTATACTGTATTGTCTTTGGCAGGTTGAATTTCTTCAGCTGCCGTAGGAAGTACATCCTCTGTTGTGCTTTGTTGGTGAGGGAGCCGATGTTCAGTTCCCACTTGAGGTCCTGGGAGAGGATAGTGCTCAGGAAGCGGAAGAACTCCAGTGTTGACTGGGGAGTCGCACAGGGTGATGGGGGTGAGTGGGGCTGGGTTCTTACATTTTACATTTATTCATTTAGCAGACGCTTTTATCCAAAGCGACTTCCAAGAGAGAGCTTTACAAAAGTGCATAGGTCACTTATCATAACAACGAGATATCCCCAACATTGCAGGTAGTCAAACATGAAGCATACATTGTGAAAACCAAAGAATAAGTGCCAAAGGGAAGAATCATAAGAGCATGAAGTTACAATTAAACAACATGGACCTCAAAAGTGCAAGAGTGTACCTGTGAAAAAAGCAAGCAACAGTAAACTACTTCACAGCGAGTACAATCATTTAAAATCAGTTACAGCTAACCGACAAGAGCAGCAAGTCTCTATTTAAGAGTCATTGTGATCCTGGAGGAAACTAACATCATGTCCAGCAGATCTTTCCTAGGTACCGTTGTAGTCCCGGAACAAGTGTGTCTTGAGCCTTTTCTTGAAGGTGGGGAGACAGTCAGTGTCTCTGATGGAGGTGGGGAGTTGATTCCACCACTGGGGGGCCAGACAGGGGAAGAGCTTGTGTTGGGACCGGGCAGTCTTGAGCGGTGGGACCACCAGACGGTTGTCAGAAGACCGTAGGTGGCGGGTGGGGGTGTAGGGCTGTAGGAGAGACTTGATGTAGTCGGGTGCAGACCCATTCTTCCTGAAGTCCACAACCATCTCCACTGTCTTGAGAGCATTGAGCTCTAAGTTGTTCTGGCTACACCAGGTCACCAGGTTGTCAACTTTCCACCTATAGTCAGACTCATCCCCACCAGAGATGAGCCCAATGAGGGTGGTGTCGTCTGCAAACTTTCAGGAGTTTGACGGACGGATGACTAAAGTTGCAGCTGTTGTTGTACAGGGAGAAGAGCAGAGGGGAAAGGACTCAGCCCTGAGGAGATGTTGATGGAACGGGAGTCAGAGACGTGTGTTCCAAGTTTAACACACTGCTTCCTGTCAGACAGGAAGTCTGTGATCCACCTGCAGGTGGAGTCGGGCACGTTCAGCTGGGAGAGCTTGTCCTGAAGCAGGGCGGGATGATGGTGTTGAAGGCAGAGCTGAAGTCCACAAACAGGATCCTGGCGTAGGATGCTAGGTGTGCCAGCACCAGGCACTCAAAATACTTTATTACCACAGAGGTCAGGGTGATGGGTCTGTAGTCATTAAGTCCTGTTGGCCTTGACTCTTTTTTTTTGTTGGTCTTTCAGAAAATATTTAGTTGGAATGTTCGAAATCGCATATGGGCAACTTAACGCTGTGAGACCCGCATTCGAACGGTCAAATATGTGTGACGCTACTCCTTAACGGGTACGAGGGTTCTCCTTACGAGCATGTTCGGGAAATGCACGTAAGAAATAACGATGGATCGTTATTTTGCTCGTAGAGAACCCTCGTAACAGCTACGATCCATCGTTATCTGGAAACGCACCCCAGGTCTCTACGACAGTACTCCACAAACCCACCTGGACTATACGGTAACCCAGGTTCTCACCTCACGACCCGTTTTGGACTATACGTACCCAGGTTCTCACCTGCTGTAGTGTTTTTAGTACCACAAGTACCCCCGGTCTGTACAATACCCCAGACAACCCTGGTCTAGACATCTCTCCAGCTTGTCAACAGAGTCTGCTCCTGTGAACTGGTGTCTGTGTCCTAAAAGCCAGTGAAGCCCAGAGGAGTGAAAGCTTTTAGGAGAAGACATGCGGTCCATTAAGGTACAACCAGGCACTCCTTAAAGGACGGCCGAGGACAGCAAGCAAGGCAACTCCTTCATCCTCCTCAAAGTTTCTTCCACACCCTCTCCCTCCTTCGCCTCCCCCTCTCCCTTCTCCTATCCCCTCGTCCCTCCTCCTACACCCCGCTCTCCCTCCTCCTCCCCCTCTCCCTTCTCCTCCTCCCCCTCTCCCTCCTCCTCCCCCCCTCTCCCTCCTCCTCACTCCTCCTCTTCTTCCTCTCCCTCCTCCTCCCACACCCTCCCTCCTCCTCCCCCCTCTCCCTCCTCCTCTCCCCTCTCTCTCATCCTCTCCCCTCTCCCTCCTCCTCTCCCTCCTCCCCCCTCTCCTTCCACCGCTCCCTCTCCTCCCCCCTATCTCTCCTGTGTGGCCTCTTTCTCCTCCTCCCCCTTCTCCCTCCTCCTCCCCCCTCTCTCTCCTTGGCCTCTCTCCCCCCTCTCCCTCCTCCTCTCCCTCCTCCTCCCCCCTCTCTCTCCTGTGTGGCCTCTCTCTCCTCCTCTCCCCTCTCCCTCCTCCTCCCCCCTCTCTCTCCTGTGTGGCCTCTCTCTCCTGTGTGGCCTCTCTCTCCTCCTCTCCCCTCTCCCTCCTCCTCTCCCTCCTCCTCCCCCCTCTCTCTCCTGTGTGGCCTCTCTCTCCTCTCCCTCTCCCCCCTCTCCCTCTCTCCCTCTCTCTCCTCTCCCTCCTCCCCCCTCTCTCTCCTTGGTCCCTCTGATTTTTTAGATGTTGTCGTGTCCTTGTCCCTACAACGATCTCTCGTGTCAAGATCACATTCAGCGTCTTCAGCGTTGGTGTGTGTGGGATGCTGATTCTCTCTCATTCTCTCCATCCTCCCCTCTCCTCCGCCCCAGCCCCCCACCCCCTCCCCTCCGCCCCCCCCTCCCACTTGAGCTCAGTGTGATCACACAGTGCTGTCACTCTGCAGATGTGATCAAAGCTGCAGTCTCCAGATGGAACCACCAGACTCTCCTCTCTGTCGACTGTAGACCTCTAAACCAGATGACCAAGGAATGCTAAAGCCTTCTCATTCATAATGGAGCACCGTCAACCAATGACCTTCGCCCCGCCTCCCCCCGCTTCTCCAGGAGCAACTCAACCTAGGGCCTGGGAGACCGAGCATCAATAATGCATTCTGGGAGAACAGAAAGCCTGCTTGGTTTGAAACGCCCTGTTGATGTGGCGCAATGTCGTACACTAAATCTTGTTGTGGTGGTGGTATTGTGGCGGTGTGGTGGTGGTGTTGTGGATGTGTGGTCGTGGTGTTGTGGATGTGGTGTTGTGGCGGTGTTGCATGTTGGTGGTAGTGGCTGCATGGCGGTGTGCTGGTGGTGGTGGCTGCGTGGCGGTGTTGCGTGGCGGTGTTGCATGGTGGTGGTGGTGTGGTAGTGGTGGCACAGGGCTGCTGCAGGGCTGAGAGTCGGAGCGGACAGGCAGGGTGCAGGTGTGTCCTGAAAGGCTGTCTCTCTGCCTCTCTGCTCACTAACCACCTGATAGGCACTCTAAGACAGCAGCTGCTGGCCTGAAAGGCTGTCTCTCCTCTCTGCTCACTAACCACCTGAGAGGCACTCTGAGACAGCAGCCGCTGGCCTGAAAGGCTGTCTCTGCTCACTAACCACCTGAGAGGCACTCTGAGACAGCAGCCGCTGGCCTGAAAGGCTGTCTCTCCTCTCTGCTCACTAACCACCTGAGAGGCACTCTGAGACAGCAGCCGCTGGCCTGAAAGGCTGTCTCTCCTCTCTGCTCTCTAACCATCTGAGAGGCACTCTGAGACAGCAGCCGCTGGCCCATGGAGAACATATGGACACCAGGAAATTATTTGTGCAAATCCTTGCCTATAAAAAGGAAACTAATAAAGGGGGCTTAGCGAAGCAAGCTCCATTTTACAGAACATTAAACCTTGAGACAGTGACAGAGAGAGGGGGAAGGAGAGAGGGGGAGAGTGTGTGTGAGAGAGAAGGATGGATAGAGAGAAACAGAGAGAGAAAGAGGTATGAATGGGGTGCTGGTGTTGTGAATGGATGAACACCCCTGTCTCTCTCCGTTGTTTATCTTGTCCCAGGCTGGCTGTATATTACAGCTGCAGTCACCAGTAGGAAATACTCTACCTTCTCTACCTCCTCAACCCTCTATCACTGCCTCTACCACCTCCTCTCCTTCCTCTATCACCTCCCATACCTCCTCCACCTTCTCCTCTACCTTCTCTACCACCTCCTCTATCAGCTCAGGAGTAGCAGGTAGAGGAGTAGGAGGACAGAGAGAAGGAAGAGGAGGAGGAATACAAATACAAATGTAATACAAATCCCGACGGGACGAACAGGACCCCGGCGCGACCAACTGAACTTTAAGGAACATTCTGAAGAGCCGTATAATAAATGCTAGATATCAAAACTCAAGCTTGTCTTGTGAAGGAAATGTATTCAATTAGAAAAAAACGAGAACAAACGTATGTATTCCAACAGAAGAAAAAAACAGGCGAGGGCCTATCAAACAGCTCAAACAGATGTTACAACAACATAACAAATACCGGTATGCCGACATATAGTTGATACACTTTCTACAGGTTTGCAGGACACATATGCACGTCTTTTTTACCACACTCTTTACATGTAAACTGCGCGCACGTTTATTTTTTATGCTAAGGATGGCCAGACCTGACAGCCTCTCTTGTGACGTGGAGCTTCTGAGATATGTTTTGATCAGTTTTAGCTTGGAAAAGGACCTTTCAGCATTTGCGACAGTCACGGGTATTGTCAGAAATAATTTGATGGCCGTGGCTACTGTCGCATACGTTAGCATGTTTGCTAATAATGTCAGTTATGTAATATATTTTATAATTCAGCACTTTTTCTTACTTTCTTACTTTGTCACTTTACTTTCTCTTTTATTTGTAGTTTCACTCCATTTCAATGTTGTCAGCTTGATAGGAAGTCAATAAAGGAGCAAGAAGGCTAATTTTCCTGGCTCTTGGAAAGGAGGCTCGCTGTTAACGCTAGCTAAGCACAACACAGACAGACAGAGTAGTTAACTACAGCTGTCAAAGTATAACGTTAGCTACGTGGTAAAGTACAGTAATGTTAGCTATAGCAAACAGTACCTGTCTCTTCTGGCAGATGAGTGCATCCTTCACCGGCTGGTCAAAAAAGACTTGTAATTTTGGCAGTTGTAAGTTTGGCATTGAATTCAGAAATGTTCTGTTTTGAATGCCGCTTTTGGGCACCGCTTTTAAATGTTTGGTTCATTTTTCCTATGCTACGCTACAGTTAGCTACAGTAGCGGCTGGTGATTTTTTTTGGGGGGGGGGCGCAGTTGGGCGGCGGTCGTTACACATAACTTGTTTTTACATTAAATATATATGTATTAGCTATGTTGGATGCTGTCGTCCTCTCCTACTATTTCTTCAATGCCTAACGAATCTTTCTCTTGACCCTGTATTTATGCTTGAGCAGCACTGGTTGAAGCCTGAAAATATCGTAAACAATGTTTGCATATATGCAGGTAGCAACGCTAGTGCTAAATAACTATTTAGCTGGTCGGCTAGTAGGGCTCGTGAGACAGCTCACCAAAAGAAGGATGGGGAAGCCACTTGTATAGCAGATTATTCGACTAATCAGATGTCAATATAAGTAAGAAACGATGTCATTGGCCAGGGGCGCAAACAAGTGCGCCCCGGGATCGCCCCTTTCAGCAGCAAATGAGAAGCTGTCTTTCTCAAATGTATAAAAAATGTATGAGAGCTCCCATTGACCTCCATTAGGGCGGTGCCCCTCCAGGGGGGAGTGGCTTATCTCAGTGATAACGAATGGCAATATATTATATTTGGTCACATTTAAGTGGTTGTTGACAGGGACTTACGGTCGACCACACACATTTAACGCGTTAACACAGTACATGTGTCATTTAAATAGTAATTAGTAATAGTTACTATAGTAATAGTAAAAATAAAAAGTTATTTTTATTTATTTTTTACGAAAAATTCTAGGAGGGGCGGTGCCCTTGCGCCCTCTATGGACGCACCGCCACTGGTTAGCTACCTAATTGCAGCGGGCTCGCCGGTCTGTGTGACAATCTGACCAATTCTTCGTCACGTCACTTACCTAGCTAACAAAGAATAAGCATAATTAAAGCTACTTTTCTTTATTTTTATATCAACTCTGGAAACACAGACAAGACAATAAGACGATAGTGTGCATCATCCCATGTAATTCAAATTGGATAAAATTGCGATGCGGGGGCTGCGGGGGTAATCTCTACGGGCCTTCAACCATGGTTTGAGCATGAGGGAGGCTGGCCAGAGGGTCCAACCAAATCTCAGCCGCATCACAGTTGCTGCCATCATTAGAACCTTCAGGATGGAGATCAGGTACGAAATCTATTTGCCTTGTGTACTGAAATACTGCATATCAATAGAATACAGTGTGCTCACAGTATTTGTATTTTGCAGCACTGAAAGAAGAACACACACTTTCATAGCCGAACAGGAGACTGAAATTGTAAATATGGTTTGTGAGAACAACGCTATCACACTCCGCTAAATACAAACTAGGATCCTGGCTGACCATGCTACATTCAGTAACGTCCGCCTCTCCACATTGGACCGTATTCTTCGCAGGAATGCCATGTGGATGAAACAGGTGTACAGGGTCTCATTCAACCGGAACACAGACTGCATGAAGGAGTGTCGATGAGGCCCTCTTGTCAGACAGGAACCGGAGGCATGATGCCTAATGTATTTTTGTGAAGGGGGTGGTTGAGCAGGCCGGCAGTGAATACCTCCTAGTTATGCAGTGGCATAACTACATCTCTGACGTTTATAACAAACCAAACCGTGTAAAAATCATCGGTTGAAAATTTAGCAAGTTATGGTTATTTAAAAAGTACATGTAGCACCAACACAATGTTATGGGTGAGCGAGTTGACTGTAGCAAGATGGCCACCATGTGCGGACGTTCGACTGCGTTGGCCGGCAATGCGGACGAGACATAGTCTTTATATATATCTATGGTAAAATACACGAAACTTAGTTAGAAGTACTATTGAAAAAATGGTCATAGCTATTGTAAAAAAACTGCCCCTAAACCATTTAACTTGTGCTCAAAATCAAACAATGCTTTCAGATCATTAACACAGCAAATCAATATATAAAAACTATGGAGCAATCATCACACTATCATTAAACACAACACAAAAACACGGAGAACAAAGAATCCAGGGCATGTAGTTACATGTAAAGACAAATGTGTTTATGTATACAAAGTAAATGCATTTAGCAATAAAGAAAACATTTGATTTGATTGAAAATATCACAGTAACAATCACAACTTAGTACCTACTGTCAACAAAGAACAAAGAAAAACCGTCTGGTGTGCTGGATCCAGCTTTGAAAACACTCCACACTCTCTGTCACCACAGGCCAATTCCATTGCCTGGAGGAGATTTACCCTGGTATGTGGGTTTCGGTCATTGACCTTCCACCCCCACACAGAGAAAAACTCTTCAATTGGGTTATGGAAAGGGCTGTATGGTGAAGGAAAACATTTACAGTAAAAAATGCTGGTTGATGTTGAACTGTTCTCGTACACGACACCACGGTGAAAGCTGACATTGTCCCAAACCACCATTAGAAACATATGTGAACAATTTTGAGTAATTGTGTTTCACAGATGACAACTGTGTTGTAGTTGTGTTTACTGTTTGTTGCCATTGCTTACCATTTCGCAGCACAAGTGCATCACAGTGCAAAATGTTTTTAGGGAAAGAGTTTTTCCAAAAGTGTCTGATTCGACAAATGGGTTTAGGCCACTGATCATTTGATTCAGAGAATGGGGTTTGAGTGTTTTAGCAATTGTGAAAAACTGTAATATAGTTCTGTGGTAACTTTATGATTGGTTGCCGTGATTCAGAGAGGTAGGGCACAGCAGGAGTTGCTACAGAGTCTCATATGTCTACTTTGAACATGGAAATGAACCTCATTCCCTAGCCATTCTTACTGACTGGCCCAGTACAGACTATATTACACTCAGAGGGCAGTGACTCACATCTCACCCTCTAAGAATAACAGGAGAGAAGGAGAAATGGGTAGTAGAACACGCAGGAGGAGAGGAACGTGAGGAGGAAGGAGATAGAGAGGAGGAAGGAGGAGATAGAGAGGAGGGAGGAGGAGATAGAGAGGAGGGAGGAGGAGATAGAGAGGAGGGAGGAGGGGAGGAGGTAGGGAGGAGGGAGGAGGAGTAGGGAGGAGGGAGGAGGAGATAGAGAGGAGGGAGGAGGGAGGAGGGAGGAGGAGGAGAGGAGGAGGGGAGGAGGGAGGAGGAGGGAGGAGGGAGGAGGGAGGAGGGAGGAGGAGATAGAGAGGAGGGAGGAAGAGGAGAGAGCAGATAGAGGAGGGAGGAGGAGATAGAGAGGAGGGAGGAGGAGACAGATAGAGAGGAGGGAGGAGGGGAGAGGGAGGAGGGAGGAGGGGTAGAGAGGAGGGAGGAGGACACAGATAGAGAGGAGGGAGGAGGGGACGAGCAGGAGATAGAGAGGAGGGAGGAGGGGGTAGGAGAACCAGGGAGGAGGAGATTGAGAGGAGGGAGGAGGAGATAGAGAGGAGGGAGGAGGAGGAGATAGATACATAGGAGGGAGGAGGAGGAGACAGATAGTGAGAGAGGAGGTGTAGATGTAATGGAGAGGTGGGTAAAATGTGAGTTTAAGTTAAAGAAAAGAAAATCTTAAAGAAAATTAGATGAAGAAAATGTTGTTGTACTCCCAGTATGCTGTTGTTGTAGGTGTCTTGTTGAGATGCCAGGTTGCTGTTCGTCAGCGTCTCTCTGGGCTGGGCTGCCAGGCCTGGTGTTAGCAGCTCCACAGCAGCAGAGTGACAGCTGGGTCACCCTGTCTGTTCAGCTGTCTCTGAAGAACATGGCACCCCTGTCACTCTCACACACACATACACACACACACTAACAACACACACACACACACACCCCACACACTAACAACACACACACACCCCCCTGTCCACACACACAAAATAACAACACACACACTACACACACCCCTCTCACACACAAACACACTACAACACACGCACGCACCCCTGTCACACACACAAACTAACAACAGACACACCCCTCTCACACACACATGCACATCCTATGTAGAGCAGGAGCACAGAATACCTACTTCAGAGGCCAATCAGGCTTTGACACTGTGTGATCAGGTGACCAGTCAGAGACCCAGCTACACCACATGAGGCTGATTGCCTCTATTCTAGAGGCAGCTTTAACAGGAGGAGGCCTGATTAGAGGCTGGGTTAGAGGCTGGGGTAGAGGGTATAGTCCTAAACAAAGTAACCAGTCGCTAGTGTGCAGGAAACTTGAGTTGCTTGGCAACAGTCCAGTCCCAGTCCAGTTGTGGAACTACTTGTGTTGGCGGAGCCAAATCAAAGATTAAATAAACAAATAAATAATTATCTGTTAATGTAGTAGTAATGTAATAAATGTCTCTTGTAGAACTGTTGTATCAAAGCTGTATCCCCCTGGAGGTGATGTTATTGTTCCAGTGAATATCAGCATGGCTGGGTTGATCTCCAGCCTCATACAGCACACCACAGGCAGACCTGCAGGTAGTCACCACAACTACACTCCCTCAGGCTCAAATCTAACAGTCTGGCTGGAGCCCTGCACTGAGTTAGAGACCTGCATCTTCCCGCTCTGCACACACACACATACACATACACACACCACCACACACACCCACACACACACACACATACACACCCCCCACCACCCCCCACACCCACCACCCACCCACCCACACACACACACCCACACACACTCACACACACTGGCAGAGATTCTCCTAACCCACAGTCCGGAGAGACATTGGTCTTTGATGGTTAATCACTCTGCATATTAACCGTAGATGAAGACGTATTAGTCTCATAACATTGCCTAGGCTGCCACCAACACCGAGGTGATGTTTATTCACATCTAGATAATTACATCTCCATTACCTATGAGGAGCACACTGAAGATGCCTGCATGCCTACTGTCCTCTCCCAATACCAGCTCGTTGCTTCCTCACGCTCAGAAACAGACCTTGGGGAGAAGCGGACGAATGTTCTGTGTTCATTAAAAGATGATTAGACTGCGGGCGTGTGGAAGAGAGGCCTCTGATATCAACCGTATTACACATATAAATGACTTCCTCACCGAGGCTGACGCCTCTTTCATGGCTGTAATAAAGCTATTAGCTGAATTATCCCTGACTGGGCTGTCTGCCTGTCCTGCTGGGAGAGATGCTGTCTGCCTGTCCTGCTGGGAGAGATGCTGTCTGTCTGTCCTGCTGGGAGAGATGCTGTCTGTCTGTCCTGCTGGGAGAGATGCTGTCTGCCTGTCCTGCTGGGAGAGATGCTGTCTATCTGTCCTGCTGGGAGAGATGCTGTCTGCCTGTCCTGCTGGGAGAGATGCTGTCTGTCTGTCCTGCTGGGAGAGATGCTGTCTGTCTGTCCTGCTGGGAGAGATGCTGTCTGTCTGTCCTGCTGGGAGAGATGCTGTCTGTCTGTCCTGCTGGGAGAGATGCTGTCTGTCTGTCCTGCTGGGAGAGATGCTGTCTGTCTGTCCTGCTGGGAGAGATGCTGTCTGCCTGTCCTGCTGGGAGAGATGCTGTCTGGAGGCAGGGCTGGGGTAGGAGGCTGGGGTAAGAGGTAGGGATGGGGTACGAGGCAGGGGTGGCTCCTCTAACCCCCCCCAACCTTGTCCTCTAATCCCCGCCACCCCAACCCTGTCCTGTCCTCTGGTCCAGATGTCCAGCCTTGCCCCTCCCCCAGCCCTGTGTCCCAGACTGCTGGATTAGGAATACTCACTGATATCTTGTCCTTGTTTCATCAGAATCAGAATCAGGGTTTTAATCGTCATGAACGTTTAACTATCTAGCTATACTATCTATCTAACTATCTAACTCTAACTATACTATACAAGGTGCAGAGTCTATTGAACTAATACTGAGTAATACTAAGGGGACAGGTGTGTAAAATAAACTAAATATAAAGTATAAAAAATATATAATGTACACTATATATACAAAAATGCTAATACAAATAGGGTACTTCATGCAAAAATGACATGGATGCAAAGATGGCATGAGTGCAATGTATGGCAAAGATTTAGTCTTAAAGTCTGTGGTTTTAAAGACAGTGTGAGCCCTTGGCCTTGGTAAAGAGGCCAGTGGCAAATGGAAAGAAACTGTTCTTGTGGCGTGAGGTTTTGGTCCTGATGGACCGCAGCCTTCTGCCGGAGGGGAGTGGCTGAGTGTGTCCATGGTGGGAGGAGCCACAATCTTCCCTGCTTGCCTCAGAACCCTCGAGGTGTGCAGGTCCTCGAGAGTAGGCAGATTGCAGCCGATCAGCTTCTCAGCAGTGCGGATGATACGCTGCAGTCTGCTCTTATCCTTGGCAGTGGCAGCAGCATACCAGATGGTGATGGAGGAGGTGAGGATGGACTCAATGATGTCTAAACTCTTTCTTTCCGCTGTCCGAGGCAGAGATCTCAGACCTCATCCTCTGTCATCACCCCACATTCTTTAATAAACGATCACAGCAGATAGTCCTCGGGCATGTGTTCCCCTTTGTTTTGTCTCAACCCGAGAGCCGGGTTCGTGACACGTCTTGTACTCGCCGTGAATTATATTATTGCTGCTTGCTTTCCTCCAGGTACACTAGCACTTTCGAAAATCATGTTGTTTAATTGTAATTTGTTTAACCACACGCTCTTCTGGTTCTACCTATTGGCACTTATTTGCTTTTCACAATGTATGCTTCATGTTTTGTCTACCCGCAATGTTTTGTCTCGTTGTCTCGTGACCTATGCATTTTTGTAAAGCTCTTTCTTGTAAGTCGCTTTGGATAAAAGTGTCTGTTAAATGAATACATGTAAATGTAATGTACTGTGACGTACATCACCATGCTGTCAACTCCTTCTAGGTAATCATTTAGTCAGTCAGTGGTCTGTCAGGCTTGACGGCTGGTTTCTACAAACAGACGTACACATCAGACAGGAACCTGACTGTATCAGATGTGCTTCGCTAAAGATGATTACATGTTAAGACTCTCTAGGGTTAGAACCCCACTGGTTTGTAAACATTCTAATTCCACAGTATTCCAGAGGGGATGTTTGGTTTAGCCTCACAGTGCTGCCTCAGGAGCCCCCTCAGAGAGGTGGGAACGAGAGCCCTTCACCACTCTCACTGCCAGCCTGACAGGGAGATACACACCTGGGTATGAGGGGCCGTGATCATTCAAACTCGCCTCTCATACACACCATTTAAGAACTTTTTCCTTTCACGAACAGTACTGAAATGAACCTCTCACACACCTCACAGAGTGAAATCTCTCACATGTAGAAGCGAAAATGAGACCTCACATTTACACCCTTTCATGGAGCAGAAGTACAATTACTCAGTAATTACTTTTTAACCCGTTAAGCAGCATCGAACATATTTGATCGTTCGAATGCGGGTCTCACAGGAGAGGAGAGAACTAAATGTATGTCTTCTAAATGTTTTGAGCAGCTGTTAAATGCTCCTCTGCACATCTGTCTCCCTGCAGAGCACAAACTCACACTCTCTGACACACACAGACACACACTCACACAAATGTACACTCACACACACACTCTGACATACACAGACACACACATGTACACTCTGTGTTAGTGATCTGCTGTGATGCTGTGTTAGTGATCTTCTGTGATGCTGTGTTAGTGATCTGCTGTGATGCTGTGTTAGTGATCTGCTGTGATGCTGTGTTAGTGATCTGCTGTGATGCTGTGTTAGTGATCTGCTGTGATGCTGTGTTAGTGATCTGCTGTGATGCTGTGTTAGTGATCTGCTGTGATGCTGTGTTAGTGATCTGCTGAGATGTTGAGTGTTAGTGATCTGCTGAGATGCTGTGTTAGTGATCTGCTGAGATGTTGAGTGTAAGTGTCTGCTGCAGGAACATGGGGCTGAGGTAGCAGATGACCTGATTCTAGCTGCAGTGTTCATCCATGGAGCTGCAGTATTCATCAACACCGTGGTGACACACACCGTATCACGCAAATGGACCTGGACCTTTGGTCAGGGTAGTAACAGTAGAGGTCAGGGGTCACAGCTGTACTGTAGAGGTCACAGCTGTACTGTAGAGGTCAGGGGTCACAGCTGTACTGTAGAGGACAGGGGTCACAGCTGTGCTGTAGAGGACAGGGGTCACAGTTGTGCTGTAGAGGTCAGGGGTCACAGTTGTGCTGTAGAGGTCAGGGGTCACAGCTGTACTGTAGAGGTCAGGGGTCACAGCTGTACTGTAGAGGTCAGGGGTTACAGCTGTACTGTAGAGGTCAGGGGTTACAGCTGTACTGTAGAGGTCAGGGGTTACAGCTGTACTGTAGAGGTCACAGCTGTACTGCAGGGGTCAGGGGTCACAGCTGTACTCTAGAGGTCAGGGGTTACAGCTGTACTGTAGGGGTCACAGCTGTACTGCAGGGGTCAGAGGTCAGGGAACAAACTATGGGTTGCTACCACCACAGAGGAGAAACAAAACAACAGTTTGATCTCTTGGTTGTTTTGCAGGTACACAGAGGCACGTTCTAGCAGCTGGCCGGAGGACTCTCATAAAACATGCAGGCACGCCCTTCTGCTGGCGGATGGAAGTTATGTTGCCCTCCACCCCACAAAGATAGCTTCAGGAAGCAGTAAAACAAGATATATACCTCAAGATAGGAGGCAATATTTCACAGCTGTCTGTGTTCCCCGACATGGGACAGAAGAGAGAGGGAGAGAGGGACAGAAGAGAGAGAGAGGGAGAGAAGAGAGAGGGACAGAATAGAGAGAGAGACAGAAGAGAGAGAGGGACAGAAGAGAGGGAGAGAGGGACAGAAGAGAGGGAGAGAGGGACAGGAGAGGGAGAGGGACAGAAGAATAGAGAGAGAGAGAAGGACAGAAGAGAGGAGAGGGACAGAAGAGAGAGGGAGAGAAGGACAGAAGAGAGGGAGAGGGACAGAAGAGAGAGAGAGAGAGAGACAGAAGAGAGAGAGAGAGAGAGAGCGAGAGGGACAGAATATAGAGAGAGAGAGAGGGACAGATGAGAGAGAGAGGGACAGAAGACAGGGAGGAGAGGGACAGAAGAGAGAGGGAGAGGGACAGAATAGAGAGAGAGAGAAGGACAGAAGAGAGAGAGGGACAGAAGAGAGGGAGAGAGGGACAGAAGAGACAGAGAGAGAGAGAGAGAGAGAGAGAGAGAGGGACAGAAGAGAGAGGGAAGAGAGGGACAGAAAAAAGAGGGAGATGGTGTGGGATGGTAGAGGATTGTCATCAATCTTCTGCCTCTGCTACTGCAAGAGAAAGAGCGTGAGTGAAATAGGATGTGGTACTGTTGCATCTTAGGATAGACTACTAGATAGTGACTAGTGTGTAGTAACGTTGTATCATGTAGTGATGTGTGTGTATTACAATTGTTTTAGATTGCTTACATGCATTGGTCAACACTGAAGTCACATTGTCAAAACTCTTCACACAGTCAGCAAAACAGAAGTGTATGTGAACCAAATTGTGAATCATTTTTCGATGTTCACACAAAATGCATTCAATGACCACATTTTCCAAAATCCATGAACTCTTTTCTCATTCATACAGCAAATGCTAACACATTGTTTCCAAAACTATTTGAAATGAATTTTAAATTGAATTATGGCAAATGTTGTGCAATTCTACAGTTCAAAAATCTATATATTTGCTTTACAGTTATACAGTTTGAAAACAGGTTTCAGTTTTGACCATTGCATCCAAGCAATCGAAAAAACTGTAATGCGTTATTGTAAGTATTTTTTAGAGCAAGGGGTTAGTGTGTAGTGTGGTAGTGCGGTAATGTGTAGTGTGGTAGTGTTGTAGTGTGTAGAGTGTGTTGGTGTTGGTGTTGTGGGTGGGTGGTTGTGTGTGTGGGTGTTGTGTGTTGGGGTGTGTGGTGGTAGTGTGTTGGTGTAGTGTGATAGTGTGTTGGTGTTGTGTGATAGTGTGTGTTGGTGTTGTGTGGGTAGTGTGTTGGTGTTGTGTGATAGGGTGTGTTGGTGTTGTGTGATAGTGTGTTGGGTGTAGTGTGATCGTGTGTTGGTGTGGGCGTTGGGATAGTGTGTTGGTGTTGTGTGGTCGTGTGTTGGTGTTGTGTGATAGTGTGTTGGTGTTGTGGTGGTAGTGTGTTGGTGTTGTGTGATAGTGTGTTGGTGTAGTGTGATAGTGTGTTGGTGTGTGTGATCGTGTGTTGGTGTAGTGTGATAGTGTGTTGGTGTTGTGTGGCAGTGTGTTGTGTTGTGTGGTAGTGTGTGGTGTTGTGTGGTAGTGTGTTGATGGTGTGTGGTGTGTGTGTTGGTGTGTGGTGTGTGTTGGTGTGTGTGTGTGTGTGTGGTGGTGTGTGGGTGTGTGTGTGTGTGGGTGTGTGTGTGGGTGTGTGGGTGTGTGGTGTGGGGTGGTGGGTGTCGTGTGTTTGGGTGTGTGGTGGTACGTGTGTTGGTGGTTGTGTGATGCGGAGTGTGTTGGTGTTGTGTGGAGTGGGTTGATGGTGTGGTGGGTAGTGGTGTGGTGGTGTTGGTGTGTGGTGTGTGTGTGGTGTGTGGGTCGGTGGGTGTTGGTGTGTGGTGTGGTGGTGTTGGTGGGTGTGTTGGTGTGTGGTAGTGTGTGTGAGTGTTGTGGTGGTAGTGTGTTGATGTGTGTGGTAGTGTGTTGGGTGTTGGTGTGTGAGTGTGTGTGGTGTGTAGTGTGATAGTGTGTTGGTGTTGTGTGTGGTAGTGTGGTTGTGTGTGTAGTGTGGTTGTGTGTGGTGGTGTAGTGTGGAGTGGTGTTGATGTGTGTGGTAGTGTGTGGGTGTAGTGTGGTAGTGTGTTGGTGTGAGTGTGATAGTGTGTTGGTGTTGTGTGGTAGTGTGTTGGTGTTGTGTGGTAGTGTGTGTGATGTTGTGTGGTAGTGTGTTGGTGTAGTGTGTGATAGTGTGTTGGTGTTGTGTGGTAGTGTGTTGGTGTTGTGTGGTAGTGTGTTGTGTGATAGTGTGTTGTGTGTAGTGTGATAGTGTGTTGGTGTTGTGTGGTAGTGTGTTGGTGTTGTGTGGTAGTGTGTTGGTGTTGTGTGGATGTTGCTGGCTCTACCTTAATCTCCAGGCCAGACCAGCTGCCTCTGCAGTGATAAAGTGAGACATTTGCACACAGGCAAGATTACTGTCAAGGACAGAGATTAAAGTGGGTTCAGTGCACGTTAGAATGAAGCTTCTTTGATGGTAAACACACACAGACACACACACACACACACACACAGAGACAGAGGGCTGGAGAGAGAAGGTGTGAGTTTATATTAGTTTCTAGGAAATATATTTCATTTGTACCTGTTAGAGCATATTTTCACCTCAACACCCAGATCCAGCTTCCCCATCTTCAGTCCTCTCTCCCACTCTTTTCCTCTCTGAACCTCCCCCCTCTCCCCTCTCTCTGCTCTCTCCCTCTCTCTCCCCCTCTCTCTCCCCCTCTCTCTCCGTCTCTCTCTCTCTGCCACTCTCCCTGTCTCTCTCTTTCTCTCAGCATTAATTATATCAACCTTAAGGATACTTTCGCAAGTGCTAGCATAAAGGGAACTATTTGACAGGTCATGATTTAGTAATCACTATTAAATTGTGTACTACAATTAAGGCCTTAAAATATGTAATGATTAAAGACAGGAAATGTGAGGCAGACTCTCACCACTGTGTTATGACAAACTTTTTCAGCTATTTTTGTAACAATTACATACAATAATTTAGGCCTTAAATGAAAAGGCACACAGTGATTTCAGACAGATTTCTAGAACCCAACTATGATGGAGGGTCCCTTAGCAACACTGACGATTCCATCAAGAATAGTCTCTGTGGAAGACCCTGTAATACCTCAGGATGAGAAAAATGTTCTCGATTGCTAACACGCAAACATGGTATGTGTAAGCCATCCTCACAAAAACATTTTGCCAAATCCCAGCAGAAAGACCATGTTCCCCAGTCTTTAAACACAATTTACAATTTTTGAAACATTACTCAGGTACATTCACACTTCCTTGCAAAAGTCTAAACACACCTCTCACTTTAAGCCACAATTGTCACCATTATGTCATTTAGAAAACACTGCCGTTAGATAAACTCAAACTAGCGCAACTCAAACACCGTTAACAACCAATTATCCATGAGTAAGCACTAACAAGCAAACAAGCAATCAGGGGTTTGGAATGAATACAAAGGTAAGCTCATCTGTACTTTGAAATCATGGATGTTGTGCTGTTCCGATTGCTTAGACACAAACATTTCACATAGTTAGTGAAATCTGACACCCAGGGAGCAAACCAGAAGCCCAGACCTGCACAACTATAAGCACATTCTCATGTACGTACATTTGCAAACGTAACGTTATTAGCGCCATGGCCAACAACAAACCTGCAGGTCATCGGGTAATCAGCCAAGGGCGTAGGTTTGCATCGGCTCCATAGGAACTAGTCACGAACAAAGTTTGGGAAAGACACAATCGTCACCACCAATATTTTGTTAATTTTCAAAAAAATATTTTTGCACAATATATTTGCTAAACTCATTTGTATTATTATCTGTATTATGTTCGTCGCTCAGAAAAGTGAAAAATAAATGTCCCTCCTTCCTACATGCCCTCGAGCCTGCGAGACATTATAACATTTAAGTTAATTGGCTAAAGTTGCAGTCAGAAACACTTTGTGAATCGTGATTTGCGGAAAGAGTGCTGGCAGTTTGACACATTAATCTACTAAATACGCCAGGAAATAATAAAGCCTCATATTAGTATTTTGTTAGGTCTCAGCATTGATCTTTCTGACCTTTTTGTGCTTTATAGAGGAAAATGGCACCCAAAAAGAAAAGAGATATCAGGAGTTTTCTCACCACCCAGAGAGTAAGTAGCTATCAAGAAGGTACACCACCCATTCTACAATGGAAGCATGTTTTGAAAGTTGTTAGTGTAGCAGTGTTGTGATTCCGGCTGCCCGGGAAGTGACAGGTGAACCCAAATGCAATACTCAGATGCTGATGATGTATGAACCAGGTTTATTGTAGCCACACAGAGGGATATGGTGAGGTCCGTGGAATCCAGGCAGGAGGGAGTGAGGATGGAGCCGTTGGTGGTGTCTGTAGCACAGAGACAGAGGCAAGTTAGTGCAAGGCAAGGCAAGCTTAGTGCAAGGCAAGGCTAGTGCAAGGCTTGTGCAAGGCTAAGGCAAGGCTAGTGCAAGGCAAGGCTAAGGCAAGGCAAGGCAAGGCAAGGCAAGGCTAGTGCAAGGCAAGGCCAAACTACCGTCAAGTAGTAACGTTAAACTGACCTGTGGAAAACCAGGGTAGATGAACTGTGCAGGTAACGGTAGATGGGTAACAGGTGTGTCTGGTTGGGAGGTGAACTGGAAGATGTGGAGTGGAGTGTTGGGGTATGTGACCAGGAACATAGACTGGACAGACAAAAAAACAGGACTGGACAACACAGAACATAACAAGCAGAGTATGTAACATTGGCTTGTATTAAATCAATCCCTAGCGTCTGCAATCTTTCGACCGGTGTGTTAGCAGCAGCTGGTCTTGTTGAAGCCAGAAGGATAAAGCTAACCTACCCACATAATGGGACCGTGTTAGTTTGGCCTAGTACCAGCAGGCTAGCAACTCAAAAGTGATATTAACTGGTAATAAGTAGGCCTATATGATCCCTTGGATAGTAATATGCCTATCCCTGTAATCTCGACCAATGTCAGCAGTCAACTAAGCATGGTTAGTGTCTGTATTAAATTGATGAATTAGTGTGCAGGAAAAACAGCACCCTGAAGCTACAGATGTAGAGCAGGTTGGTGATGAATCAACATCAGGGGTTCAGGTGAGAAGTTGAATTGTCAATTTTGGTAAAGATTGTATTAAATTGCAGTTTTTTAAGGGATGTTTAGACAATGGTACACGGAATATTATCATTCACACGTATACTTATATAGGACGTGTGACTTATATAGAAGGAGTAGCGAAAACACGCTTTTCTTTAACATTCAAAATGGCGGAGAATCTATATAACTGGGTATGATGTCATAGAGTGCGTTGAAGTCGTCTTGATCCAGGGAATCCAATGATACCTCATTTTGGAGAATGCGGAACATGGTTCAAAAGTATCGTGTGTAAACACACCTTCAACTTTGACCCATTGGTGGTGCGCTAGACGGTTGGACTGGGAGACATTAGACTTGGTGAAATTGATGAGGGTACTGGTCCGAGTGTGCCAAATTTCACAACTTCTGAGCCTGTGGTTCTAGGGGCTGCCATAGACTCCCATGGCAGAAAAAGATGTATAATAATAAGAAGAAGAAGAAGAAGAAAAGGTACAAACACTCCAGGTGGCTTCGCCGCTTCGCGGCTTGGCCACCAATAACAAAGTTTGTGAGACCATCCCAGCACACAAAACCAGTTAAATCCAAATTATTCTTTCAAGAAGGCCTTTTTCAACGTCACAAAACACAAAAGAATGTGTCTTTCTAATGAACAGAAGTGGTTGTTTCTTATGCTGAGTGGTAATCTGCTGGCTGAAAAGACTAGACCCTGGCAGGCCCGTCACACCACCACAACACTGCTGTTGTTTAGCAGCATCGCAGGGAAAACAGTCTCATAAAGGTTAAGACAACACTGCCCCTGCCAAGTCCCGCCACAAAGCATTCCTGCTGTCACTAGAGAGAGAGAGAGACACACACACAGAGAGAGAGAGAGAGAGAGAGAGAGAGAGAGAGAGAGAGCAAGAGAGACAGAGAGACAGAGAGAGGAGGGAGGGAGGGAGAAAAATCTCAGGAAAATTCTGTTTCTTAAGAATAAGGGTTAGAGAGGAAGAAAAGGATGGAGGGAGAGAGAGAGTAATAATAAAAGAATGGTGAGAGAGAGGAGGAATTTAGTGAGGGAGGAGGAGAGAGGTTTGCCGTGAGGGAAGATCGTGACTAGCAGAGACCTTTAACTTTAGCTGTGTTTAATAATGTCACTGATGATTCAGCCTCACGGTGGGGTGGGTCATAGATGAACCATGACACTTGTCAGGACGTGAAAAACGATCTGAAAACCCAGCTCAGCTGCACCTCCTATTTAACGGGGCTACATGTCCTCGCTAACAGGGCTGCATGTCCTCGGTAACGGTGCTGCATGTCCTCGCTAACAGGGCTGCATGTCCTCAGTAACGGTGCTGCATGTCCTGGGTAACGGGGCTGCATGTCCTGGGTAACGGGGCTGCATGTCCTGGGTAACGGGGCTGCATGTCCTTGGTAACGAGCCTCCATGTCCTCGGTAATGAGCCTGCATGTCCTCACTAACTGTGCTGCATGTCCTCAGTAACGGGGCTGCATGTCCTCGGTAATGAGCCTGCATGTCCTCGGTAACAGGGCTGCATGTCCTCGGTAATGAGCCTGCATGTCCTCGGTAACGGGGCTGCATGTCCTCTGTAACGGGACTGCATGTCCTCGGTAACGGGACTGCATGTCCTCGGTAACGGGACTGCATGTCCTCGGTAACGGGGCTGCATGTCCTCTGTAACGGGACTGCATGTCCTCGGTAACGGGACTGCATGTCCTAGGTAACGGTGCTGCATGTCCTCGCTAACAGGGCTGCATGTCCTCGGTAACGGTGCTGCATGTCCTGGGTAACGGGGCTGCATGTCCTGGGTAACGAGCCTGCATGTCCTCGGTAATGAGCCTGCATGTCCTCACTAACGGTGCTGCATGTCCTCAGTAACGGGGCTGCATGTCCTCGGTAACGAGCCTGCATGTCCTCGGTAACAGGGCTGCATGTCCTCGGTAACGGAGCCTGCATGTCCTCGGTAACGGGGCTGCATGTCCTCGGTAACGGGACTGCATGTCCTCGGTAACGGGGCTGCATGTCCTAGGTAACAGTGCTGCATGTCCTCGCTAACAGGGCTGCATGTCCTCGATAACGGTGCTGCATGTCCTGGGTAACGGGGCTGCATGTCCTGGGTAACGAGCCTGCATGTCCTCGGTAATGAGCCTGCATGTCCTCACTAACGGTGCTGCATGTCCTCGGTAATGAGGCTGCATGTCCTCGGTAACAGGGCTGCATGTCCTCGGTAATGAGCCTGCATGTCCTCGGTAATGGGACTGCATGTCCTCGGTAACGAGGCTGCATGTCCTCGGTAACGGTGCTGCATGTCCTCGGTAACGGTGCTGCATGTCCTCGGTAACAGGGCTGCATGTCCTCGGTAATGAGCCTGCATGTTCTCGGTAACGGGGCTGCATGTCCTCTGTAACGGGACTGCATGTCCTCGGTAACGGGACTGCATGTCCTCGGTAACGGGACTGCATGTCCTCGGTAACGGGGCTGCATGTCCTCTGTAACGGGACTGCATGTCCTCGGTAACGGGACTGCATGTCCTAGGTAACGGTGCTGCATGTCCTCGCTAACAGGGCTGCATGTCCTCGGTAACGGTGCTGCATGTCCTGGGTAACGGGGCTGCATGTCCTGGGTAACGAGCCTGCATGTCCTCGGTAATGAGCCTGCATGTCCTCACTAACGGTGCTGCATGTCCTCAGTAACGGGGCTGCATGTCCTCGGTAACGAGCCTGCATGTCCTCGGTAACAGGGCTGCATGTCCTCGGTAATGAGCCAGCATTTCCTCGGTAACGGGGCTGCATGTCCTCGGTAACGGGACTGCATGTCCTCGGTAACGGGACTGCATGTCCTAGGTAACGGTGCTGCATGTCCTCGCTAACAGGGCTGCATGTCCTCGATAACGGTGCTGCATGTCCTGGGTAACGGGGCTGCATGTCCTGGGTAACGAGCCTGCATGTCCTCGGTAATGAGCCTGCATGTCCTCACTAACGGTGCTGCATGTCCTCGGTAATGAGGCTGCATGTCCTCGGTAACAGGGCTGCATGTCCTCGGTAATGAGCCTGCATGTCCTCGGTAATGGGACTGCATGTCCTCGGTAACGAGGCTGCATGTCCTCGGTAACGGTGCTGCATGTCCTCGGTAACGGTGCTGCATGTCCTCGGTAACGGGGCTGCATGTCCTCGGTAACGGGGCTGCATGTCCTCGGTAACGGGGCTGCATGTCCTCGGCAACGGGGCTGCATGTCCTCGGTAACGGGGCTGCATGTCCTCGGTAACGGGGCTGCCCCACCAACAGATCCCACTCAAGCTGTGCACAAACACATTATCTTTAATCAGTGCGTTTCATGCAGTCGATTAGTACAGCCCTTATAGTGTGCTACAACTCTCTGATCAGCTACTTAGCTGGATTATGTTTTATCGCTGCACGCCTGTGTTTTAACGAGTCTTCCGGAACAGAGCTCCGTCTCTCCAGGTCCAGACCAGGCAGGACCCTCTCCAGACCAGGCAGGACCCTCTCCAGACCAGGCAGGACCCTCCAGACCAGGCAGGATCCTCTCGAGGTCCAGACCAAGCAGGACCCTCTCCAGGTCCAGACCAGGCAGGACCCTCCAGACCAGCAGGATCCTCTCGAGGTCCAGACCAGGCAGGACCCTCTCCAGACCAGGCAGGACAAGCAGGACCCTCTCCAGACCAGGCAGGACCCTCTCCAGACCAGGTTGGACCCTCTCCAGGTCCAGACCCGGCCCTGCAGGTCCACAGGGATCATCCTTATAAGAGTGCAGTCATTATTATTCTCCAATCCTTTATTGGGCTTAAAGGATGCCAGCTCCCCAAGGAGGGCCTAGTCCTGTTTTAATCACAAAGGCTTGCAGTTAACATTTATGAGGGATGGAAAATGAATAATTAACATTTAAATGCGTTGGCAAACTTGAGGTGCGGCCTGTACGCTCTCTCTTTTAACAGCTGCCAACAGCCTGCCTCAGTTACCCTCTCTCTCTTCCAGCCTGCCTCAGTTACCCTCTCTCTCCTCCAGCCTGCCTCAGTTACCCTCTCTCCTCCAGCCTGCCTCAGTTACCCTCTCTCTCCTCCAGCATGCCTCAGTTACCCTCTCTCTCCTCCAGCCTGCCTCAGTTACCCCCCCTCTCCTCATCTCTGCACCTCCCCGCCCCTCTCCTCTCCACCCCTCTCCTCCTCTCTACTTTTCAGCTCATGATAGAAATTAGGTTTAGCAACCTCACTGTTCGGACACAGGTTCCTCATGCTGACTATAGCTCTTCTGCATCTGAAAATCTGATTGTCTGAATGCAATCAAGGGAAGCGATGAGGATTCAAACTGTTACCATGACAAGGAGGGGGGTGGGAGTATGATATCCGGGGGGGAGGCCACAGAGGTGGGCATGTGGAGGAGGGGGTGGGGGAGAATTATTTGAGGTCTCCTGAGGCAGCAGGGGAGGGGGAGGCAGGAGGAGGGGGGTGTAATACGTGGGGGGACCGAGGTGCACCGTCCCAGGGAGACAATGCCGGCAGGAGCTGTTGTTGCCATGCCAACTTCAGACGGCGGTTTAGATATTCTACCTTTCATGATCTTCTTCTGTCAAAGAGACACTTTTCACAACCCTCTCACACTCACTCACTGACACGCACACACACACTAACTCACACGCACGCGCACACACTCACACATCATTTTTCAACACTTTCTGTAAATGATCTTTATGCAGTACCCCTCTCTCATCCCTTTAACAAAGAGAAACAGAAATGTTCTCAATCTCATTGTATTACTATAAATGAATTCTGACATTGAACTAGAGCAACCGTACAATGCCAGTTTCCAACAGCACTAGCTGGGGACAAAATACTTGTCTGATTAAAATTATGCATTAAATGAATTGGGAGACAAGATGGAAATTAAATTGCACTGCAGCGGTAGAATCTATTTCTATCCTGCTAACATTGAGTCCATCTGTTCTGTTGGTTTAGTCTACTGCTGGAGCTGCAGAGTGTGTGTGTGGATGAATGTTCCTGTGTGTATTTCTTGTCTGGGTGTGTAAGTGTGCACATGTGTGTGTGTATTTGTATATTACGTGTGTGTATATGCATGTGTGCGTGACTGGCTTTATGTGTTTGTGTGCCTGAGTGTCTGCTTGTGCACGTAGTGTGTGGGTGTGTATGAGTGTGTGCACGTGTGTGAGTGTATATGGGTGACAGTATGTGCGAGTGTGTATGTGTGTGTGAGTGTGAAAGTGTGTGCATGAGTGAGTGTGTGTCTATGTGCGTGAGTGTGTATGTGCGTGAATGTGTGTGTGTGTGTGTTTGGGTCCGATACCCCCCACACACCCACACCATGAACCCATCACAGACCCCAAACACACACACACACACAACCCCCAGACCCCACACCCACATCATCCACCACCAGGGGCGTCGTTAGACCCTTTATACTGGGGCATGTGCCCCAGTATAAATCTGCACGTGCACCAGTATAAATCTGCTGTGCCCCAGTAAAATCTAAAATGTGAGTTTTAACAATTTACTTTTATTAGTCAGTGCATTAATTTAGATTGATAATCCCTGACAAAATAAACGCAGTATCCCAATCAACGCTTGTAAAATCTAAGCAGTTTAACCGAAAACGCAAACCAATGCATGCAGAATTCCATGTCAGCGCGCTCTTCTGAGCTTGCCAAAGAGCCACTGCAGCACACAGAAGTCCAGGTGTCGGACTCGACACACAAGTCAGAATAGAGGTAGGCTTAGAAAACGTTACAAAACTAAAGAAGGTTTCTAAAATAGGCCTACCAATATCTTATTTTGACTAAAGGTCACATGACATGAAACTTCACTTTAGGAGGTTATTTAACATTATTATGAGTTCCCCTAGCCTGCCTGTGGTCCCCCCAGTGGCTAGAAATTTCGCAAGGTGTAAATCAAGCCCTGGGTATTCTTCTCCGCCTTTGAGAAAATGAAAGCTCAAACCCTCGGTTTTGAAATCCTCTCCTTATGACGTCACAAGGAGGAAGGTTACCTCCCCTCTCTCTGCTTTGCCCGCCCAGAGAATCTGGCCCGCTCATAAGAAACTGAGCTACGACCGAGGGTGTAAGTATTTTTATCCTCGAGAGACATCACATCATGGCCTGCAAACGGACAAAGCATTACATTTGCTCAGTTTGGATGTACAAAGGAAAACAAAAGTATTTTTACAGTTCCTTCATCCGAGATTTTGAAGACCCAGGGCCTCATGTAATAACGCTTTTGCACCCACTTCAGGCGTATTGGTTTCGAAACGTGCGCGCAAAAGCATGGCGAGGTATGTACAAACATGCCGCACTGAGGTAAAAGCGCAGACTGCCTGTTGCGGGAATGGAAATTGCACGTTTCCGTGTCATGCATATGCATTCACGGGAGGGTCAGGGGAAAGTTTCCCATAAAGAGATGGGAGATGCGCAAAGTGCGCTTAATTATGTATTCGACTTCTGTATTTTGTATGTCTGCGCCAAACATTTCAGCCACGACTGTTTCCTCAACTTGAGCTAATACAAAGCTGGCCTTGCTGAAATTAAATTCTGGATCAGTACTAACTCTCCTTGGTCCAGCTACAAACCTCAGACAAGTATGTTAACTAATGCTATATCATTTTGTTGCTTTATTGTATATGGTTACCTAGCTACTCTTAGAATGTGGCTGTAACATTAGCTCTGCAGCCATCAGCTGAGTAACTGTCGCTAATGTAAAGGTAGCATCAAGTATGTGTGTGAATACACATGCTGTAACAAGAGTGTTGTACACTTTTGTTATTTGGATAACTGTTCTGCTGTTGGTGTTATGGCGCGCGATATCCAGCTTTTCCCCTCATTGAAATGACTATGACGGTGCCCTCTGCAAACCAGGTTGATCAGATGAGATTCTGCAAATTCAAGGCATCTTACAGCAACGGGGCAACGAGCCATTGCGATACATCCATTGTAAACATTAGCGCATGGTGCCGCCTCTCTCCTCCTCATTAGGATTTAAAGCTACAGACACAGAAACATCGCGTATTGAGGAAAGCTCATTGTGGGACTGCTCGTAGTGGCTGTAATTATGCACCAAGGCTGCATTTCAGGGAAAGAGACTTCAGATACAGTATTAGGAGACCACTAACGCCTATATAAAAGTATCCAAAACAGCATGTTATGTGACCTTTAAACATAAAAACAATATTACATGAAGCTCAAAAAAACAGTATTTGCGCTCAAATGAAGGCTAAAATAATGTGTAAATATTTATGTCAATAGTTAATAAGCTGATATCAAACTTGAGTCCCTAAACTCTTGTATAGTGGGTTAAGCAAGGGGAGTTTATATAGCCTATATTGCATTGTGCGCAGCAAGCTTGAAAGAAAAAAAGGGATATGAATAGGGGCCTGTGCCCCAGTAGAGTTTTATGTCTAACAACGCCCCACACACCCACCACTCACCCCACACACCCAACACACACCCACCACACACACCAGTGATCGGGTGGTGGAGCCGCAGTATCGAGATCCTGCCTATATAACCGAATCACAAGCACACGCCCCCTGACCTCTTTACTGCTCAGATGCTAGAGCTACCAATCTTTCCCGCTGGTTGTACCGGAACTGACGGCTTGTTAAAATAAGGCCAATACAACAACTAACCACGTCATTTCAGAAGTCACACATGTTAACCTACTATACAGTGGCTGTGCGTCCATAGAGGGCGCTGCCCCTCCTAGAATTTTTTCGTAAAAAGAAAAAAAAACGTAAAAAAATATTATATACCAAACTATTTAAATAAGAAATGTAGTGTGTTAAACCGTTAAATGTGTGTGGGAGACTAAGTCCCTGTCAACAACCACATAAATGTGACCAAATATAATATATTGCCATTCATTATCACTGAGATAAGCCACTCCCCCCTGGAGGGGCGCCGCCCTAATGGAAGTCAATGAGAGCTCTCATACATTTGAGAAGGACAGCTTCTCATTTGCCGCTGAAAGGGGCGATCCCGGGGCACACTTGTTTGCGCCCCTGACCAATTACATAGTTTCTTACCGGACTATTCGTCGAATCAGAGACCTTTATCATTCCCTCACATCCCATATAAATATCACGTATCTACGAGAGCAACATAGCTAGCAAAGGAGGATGGGACGTAGGCCTACGGGACGTACACCCGTAGCTTCTCCTCAAGCCTGTATGCTAACCGGAGCTGGTTAGCTGGTTGTTCAGTGAGTGCTTACTTGTAGTTGTCCATCGAGGCCGATGATGACGTCCACTTCTGATTTCACCGGTGAATTCTCTGGTGACTATAAAGTCCTATTCTGGATCCACAGGTTTTATCACATGTGGGACATGTGTATGTAGTGGTGGTACTGGCAACCTTGGCTGTGTTTCCTCTATGCCTTCTTTTGCGCCTGTCCTGTCTCCTGGCTGTCCTGTCCTCCTCCAGTGCTTCCGTCCCGACCCGGCACATCTGACGCCAGGAGTTACGGTCAGCAGCCAAGCCCTCCAGGTTCCCCAGGTCTGATTTTACACCTCTTTTAGCACTGTTTTTATTTGGTCTTTAAAGCGCTTCTTCTGCCCTCCAGCAGAGCGTTGACCTTGGGTGAGCTGGCCATACAGCACTTTGTGAGGCAACCGATTGAGGGGCATCCTAATAACATGCCCTAGCCATCGTAGCTGATGGTGGGTGATAGTGGCCTCAATGCTCTTACAGCCCTGCTCTCCTGAGGATCTCTGTGTGTGGCACTCGGTCACGCCAAGTGATTCCTAGCATGCGCTGTAGACAGCGGATGTGAAAATGCTCCAGGGACTTCACATGACTGCTGTAAGTGACCCAGGCTTCACAACTGTAGAGGAGGGTGGTGATGCAAACGGCTTGATAGACAGAGATTTTTGTATGGAGATGTAAGTTCTTGTTTTGAAAGACCCGGCGCTTGAGTCTCCCAAAGGCAGCTGACGCTTGTTGGATTCTGTTCTGGACCTCATTGTCAATGTTATTGTCTTCAGAGAGGATGCTCCCCAGGTATTTGAAAGATGGTACTACAGACAAATGCTTGTCAGTGATGCTGAATATGGGTGGAGTGGATGGGATGTTATTACTCCACTGACAGTCTACCTCCGTTTTGGTGATGTTGAGTCAGCCCCATCCTTCTGTAAGCCTTCACAGCTGCATCCAGGACAGCCTGGAGGTCTTGTGGAGTGTGAGCCACAAGAGCGCAGTCATCTGCATACTGCAGCTCAAGGACCCTCACTCTGTGCAGCTTGGTGATTGCTTGCAGCCTCCTGATGTTGAAGAGATTGCCATCTAGCCTGTAGACTTCTGTCACCCCGCTGTTGTCCTCAATTTCCTTATGGAGAAGTTGGGTGACGCATAGAGGAAGATGTTAAAGAGCACTGGTGCTACTACACACCCCTGCCTGACCCCTGTGCACACAGGGAAGGAGGCAGACTCTTGTCCTTCTATTGTCACCCTAGCATTCATGCCATCATGAAACTGACAGAGGATGTTGACAAACTTGCTAGGGCATCCAAACCGGAGCAAGATGTCCCAGTGTAGGTCTCTCTGCACAGTGTCGAAGGCTTTGGAGAGGTCGACAAAAGCCATAAACAGGTCTTGATGTTGCTCCTTGCACTTTTCCTGAAGTTGCCTGGCTGTGAAGACCATGTCGACTGTACTCCTGTTTTTTCTAAAGCCACACTGTGATTCTGGGAGCAGTGACTCTGTGATGTTGTCGAGTAGCCTCTTCAGCAACACCTTGGCCAGGACTTTACCAGCAACAGCAAGGAGTGATATACCCCTGTGGTTGCCACATATGGTCTTGTCACCTTTGTTCTTATATATGGTGACAATTTTGGCATCTCTCCATTGCTGTGGGATGTTTTCATCAGCCCATACCTTCGTAATGTGCTGATGTAGCGCTCTTGTGCAGAGGTAACCACCCTGTTTAAGCAGTTCTGCAGGGATATTGTCAATGCCAGGAGCCTTGTTGTTCTTCAGGGAGCGGACGGCTGACAGAACCTCCAGGAAGGTCGGGGGCTGGTTAAGGTTGTCAATCGGTGGAAGTTCATGCAGTTGATCCAGGATGGTGTGATCTGCTTCAGAGTCTTGATTCAGCAGGGTATTAAAATGTTCAGCCCACCTCTCCAGTATACTACTCTGGTCTTTTAGGACTCTGAGCCCGTCTGCTGTTTTCAGGGGTGTAATGCAGTGGTTTGTTGGGCCGTAGATAGATTTGAGTCTTTAACTTCAGTGTCGGATGGCAGGGTTGGTGCATACACACTAAGGAGTGTAGCAAAGCAGTTCTTCGCCAGGGGGATACGGAGGGTCATCAGTCTTTCACTGATGCCCACAGGTGTTTCAGTGAGTCTTGATAGCAGTGTGTTCCTGATGGCCAGTCCCACACCGTGCAGATGTTGTCCACCTGGAGGGTAGCCTTTCCAGAAGAAGGTGTAACCGGACCCCTCCTCTATCAGTGACCCTTCATCAAGGAGCCTGGTCTCGCTAATCGCGGCGATGTCCATGTTGTAACGCCTCAGCTCATCCGCAATCAGTGCTGTTCTTCTGTGAGGTCTTTCGGTCCTGCCATAGGAGTCCAGGAGAGTTCTCACGTTCCATGTTGCCAGTTTTAGGATGGTGCAGGAGGCTGCCGGGTCCTGGCTCTGTTTAGGCCCGCCTATTCCGCCAGCGCATTGCTTTTCTGTCGGGGTCTGCTCCCCTTGCCTCAAGAGGCTAACCCACAAGGCAGTGGGGCTATTTACCCATAGCTGGGGCAGTGGTTGACGGGTTCCAGGGCGTGTCCACCTTGTGGTGGGCCTGCACACTACATCTCTGGGGCCCACTGCTGCTCCGAGATCCCTTGCAGTTTAGCCTGGGACCACGGGGTACCCAGTTACCATGTGTGGCCGCGAGGAGGCACTGCAGGAGTCTTGGTGGTGGAGAGACTATGTACTGGCAGAGGAGACTTACGCTCTCGGCTCCTCTTTTCACCCCATATAAGGGGGCTAGCCAGCGGCAGTAGCTGAAAGCAGAGAGTTGCAAGCAGAGGGCAGCATGCAGCATGCACTAACTACAAGCACTTCTACACTACTGCACTAGACGCTTCACACACACCCTGTGCTTTACTCCACACACAGTGTGTTCAGTGAGTAATTCAGTGTTACACACACAGTCACAACATCACACCTTAGCAACGAGTCAACGACGCTATGCGATATCAGCGACCCTTCAGCATTTGTATCGTAGCTAAGTCTAGGAAAGTTGAGGCTACTTTTCACTAGGTACCTACGAACATGTCTTAATCTGCTAGACAAGTGGCTTCCCCATCGTTCTTTTGGTGAGCTGTCTCACAAGCCCTACTAGCCGACCAGCTAAATAGTTATTTAGCACTAGCGTTGCTACCTGCATATATGCAAACATTGGGCCTCATTCTCGAACGTAGTTAAGAAGAATTTAAGAAGTAATTTCTTCTTAATTAGATTTAGGAAAACATTTGGCATTCTTGAAAGTTCTCATCTGGGATTTGTTCTTAACTTCAGAAGACTTTCCGAACTCCAAATAGCAGTCGTAAATCGGCCAGAGTTGTCTCAAATCCGATTCCTTAAAAAAACACAAGGGGAATCGCATTTAAGAAAACTCTCCGTGTTAGAAGTGTTAATGAATTTGTGAGAAATCGTTGGTGATTGCGTTCACATCAACTCTACAGACATCCGCGGATTAAAATAATTATAATAATTTACCTTGCTTAGTATGCACACTGTTAGATCAAGTGGAGAACAATTCCACTGCTCATCTTACTGGTGTGATGTTGTATGTGACAAATAAAACCTTTAACTTGGACTTGAACATCATATAAATTCAACCAGGCCATCCAATTATCACTGATCACTCAAATATTTAAAGGGACGAGTGTGCACCTTAGGCATACAATATGGCACAATTACTGTTGCTTTTCGCTTGGACATAACTTTCGTTCCTGGTGCTTTTCTAATTGTTTTCTTAATTGTGTCGATTCTGACTGCACACGTCACTGCTGTTGCAGGAACACATTTTCAAGCGTTCATGAATTTGGGGGGAGTCTTTTTCTTGCGGGCTTCGGAAAACAACGTAAGAAAAAGACTCCCGCCAAATTCATGAACGCTTGAAAATGTGTTCCTACGCAGCAGAAGTTTTCTGAGCTGTGCTCCCCGGAAAAGTTTTCTTAAATTGAAAGCGTGTCCTCGTGCTCCTGAATTTGCATACATACACGCCCCGGCAGCTCCTTATAAGGGCACGCAACAGCAGTGACGTGTGCAGTCAGAATCGACACAATTAAGAAAACAATCCCAGCCGCTACTGCAACAAGGCTGCGGTCCATCAGGACCAACACCTCTCGACACAAAAACAGTTTCTTCCCTTCTGCTGTTGGCCTCTTCAACAAGGCCAAGGGTTCACACTGACTTAATGACTTTACTTTAATGACTCTAATATTCTGCACTACATTACTGCATCTTGTACATTTGTATTTTTTGTCATATTTGTATTTTTTGTATTTTTATATTGTAAATTAGGCAACTTATATTTTATTGTATATTTTATTTTAATTATAATTCCACTTTAGTATAGATAGTATAGTTATATAGTATAGATATTTAGTATAGATAGTCCACATATTTAAATTTAAGGTTACTATATGTTTATTGTATGCACCTTCCTGCCAAAGCAAATTCCTTGTCTGTGCAAACTTTCATGGCCAATAAATCCCTTTCTGATTCTGATTCTGATATCAAAAAATATATAACGTACCGTATTTCTTCGATTAAACAGCGCCCTCGAATAAACACCGCCGTTAAATAAACACCGCCCTCAAATAAACAACGCCCTCAAATAAACACGGCACCGAAAATGAACATTGTGTAATAAAAGCTGTCCCAGAAATACGGTAGTGGCAGCATGTTATCTTAATGAACATTGCATCGCGGCTAGCTAAATATGTTTCAAATATCACATCAACAACCTTACTTAGCAAATAACTCTAGAAGGGAAGTTTACGAAAAAATTGCCTAGTCTACTCTAGCCTATTGCCATCGCCTATTTAGATTATCTATCAAAAGAACTGGAGAGGCAGGTGCTTTTGCGTTAGCAAACTAAACTAGTTTACAAGGCTACAGTAGGTAGTCAAGGTGTTTTCGCTATCTAGCTGTTCTTGCATTCCTTGCAAATCAGCGTTAATACAAGCAGATGAGAGAGCTAGCTAGTCTAGCTAACTTTGACATTTGCTCGTTGCTTAATCATTGATTTAGAAGACTAAATGTTCTTAGCTAGTTTCTAGTAATGTAGCAAACTAGCAAGCTTGTCTAAAGACACGTTAGCATGCTAGCGCATCTAGCCTAGAATACCGTATTTCTTACGCCACCCTCAAATAAACACCACCGTCGAATAAACGCCGCACCAAAAATGTACATTGTGTAATAAACGCGGGGGCATTTAATCGAAGAAATACGGTAATTTTCATTATATTTGAAATTAAACATTAAGCCTGTTTATCCGGGAGTCTCCCACATTTCAATAGCGGCTCCCTGACGCCCGCAAATGCTATACAATCTCCCGGAAATCGGGGATGTAGTATTTCGAGCGAGCAAGAGAATGTACACTGGTCATTTCAGGTAGAGATAGGTGCATATCGCGCGTCCTGATTGCGTCTTGAAAGGGGTGCGTACGTACGTGCTGAGGGGTTACATCATGAGTCCGGCTGGACAGGGAGTAACAGGTGTGGGAGGGTGTAGCAGGTGTGGCAGGGTGTAACAGATGTGGCAGGGTGTAACAGATGTGGCAGGGTGTAACAGATGTGGCAGGGTGTAACAGATGTGGCAGGGTGTAACAGATGTGGCAGGGTGTAACAGATGTGGAAGGGTGTAACAGGTGTGGCAGGGTGTAACAGGTGTGGCAGGGTGTAACAGGTGTGGCAGGGTGTAACAGGTGTGGCAGGGTGTAACAGGTGTGTGGCAGGGTGTAACAGGTGTGGCAGGGTGTAACAGGTGTGGCAGGGTGTAACAGGGTGTAGCAGGGTGTAACAGGTGTGGCAGGGTGTAACAGGTGTGGCAGGGTGTAACATGTTGATCCATCATGGCTGAATTGTAGTAAACAACAAACCCGGAAAAGCTCTGTTCATCTGGTTGTGTTGAGGAGAGTGTGTTTGCGTGTGTGATTATAATGGACATGTAGAGAATCCATCTCTCTGCCGAGGTCTGACGTTGTCTCAATGTTGTTCTCAAACCTCCTCCTCCTCATCAGTCTGCATCACAGCAGCCATCGCCAGCACACCTGGCTGTCTGCGTCTGCATAATGACTGCTTTCATTAATACAGCATTAGAGCCAGCTCCAGGAACGCCAGCCCTAACCTACTGTAATGATGGATGCTGCTGCTAATGACACTTGTAATTTATATAGCAATCACTGTTGTCAAGCTGCTGTTCTCACCAGTACACATCAGGACTGCTGCCTGTCACTGTGGATCAATCATGGCAAAACTGTTAAGCAGAGGCAACACCATCAAACTGCAAGGCCACACTTAAGCAGAGGCAACACCATGAAACTGCATGACAACACTGTTCAGCAGAGGCAACACCATTAAACTGCATGACAACACTGTTCAGCAGAGGCAACACCATCAAACTGCATGACAACACTGTTCAGCAGAGGCAACACCATCAAACTGCATGACAACACTGTTCAGCAGAGGCAACACTATTAAGCAGAGGCAACACCATGAAACTGCAAGGCAACACTTGACAGTAAGGTTATATTAACTACCATGCAACCACATACCAACACGTTGTAGTAGTTTCAAGAATGTATTTACATACCGCTGTGTGGTCTCTCCTGACTGCAGTGTGGTCTCTCCCTAGACAGCTGTCTGGTCTCTCCATACAGCAACGTGATGTGTCTCTAGTTAGCGGTCTGGTCTCTCCAGAACACAGCCTGTACAACTGAACTGCCAGAGTGACTCACAGACGGCAGACAGTCAACATGTATTACAAATGTTTCTTCCAACATAATTTCCCACTGTTTAGTTTCCTATCACACTGTTTGGTCTTGCGGCCTTTTCCTGCTTGTAGTGAGTGTGGTGACCACAGCAGTCCATCACCCTCAGACGAGGACACTCCTGATGGACCACACACACATCCAGCTCCAACACAACGATCTGCTTCTCTCATGGCCAGGCTGTCCTCTGAAGAGCCCTTCAGCCCAGTCCTCAGGGCCAAGCAGTGATTTGGGGTTGTTGTCCTTGGACAACATTGGGCCAGTCGCTCTTCCCCCGAGCTCCTGTTGCCTCATTGCTATTCAGCCACATGCTGCGCCGTCAAGTGACAGTGAACGCAATTAAGCCGCCATGTTGTCATAGTAATCAGAGGGCAGGTGTTGTTCTTTCCAACGTGAAGGACCAGGGAGAAGGAGAGAGAGAGGTAGAGGATGTGAAGGACCTGGGAGAGAGGGAGAGAGAGGTAGAGGATGTGAAAGACCTGAGAGAGAGAGAGAGAGAGAGAGAGAGAGAGAGAGAGAGAGAGAGAGTGAGAGGAGAGAGAGAGAGAGAGTGAGAGAGAGAGAGGAGTCAAGTTATCAGGGGATTCTTAGCTTCTGCCCAAACTTGAAAAAGGCCTTGGCCATCAACAGGGTTAAAATGGAAACAACTCAGACGGTTTCTTCATTCTTCTTAGATTTATTTTAGTTAGTCATTGGTTTAAATACTTATTTTCAGTGCAACACGTCTTTTCAGGTTGAAAACCTTTACAAGAAACAAACACAAAAGATACAGCACTCACAATCTCCATCAAATACACAAACAACCATAAAACACTTAAGCACACCTTTACAATAGATTACCATTAAACAGATCAACAGATAACATCATCGAACCATTGTCCTACCAGTAGCATCCCTGGAAATGGCCAGCAAGATAAGTCCCCAATTCACTATCCATTAGCAGTCACCATATGTGCTTTACAAACACTCACCCACACTACCTGTGCTTAAGTAACTTTGCACTTCCTACTTCCTGCCATGACGACCACTTCCTGTTTCAGAATAAAAGTTGTAATTATTTCAAAAAGTCCCTTTCCAGTTACAATCTGACAGCACACCTCCCACTTGAGCTCCTGGTGCCAGAACCCAAGGAGGTCACGTCACTCATTGCTCCTCCACTGGAATCAACACAACAAGACGCCTGAGAGAGGAAGAGAGAGAGGTAGAGGATGTGAAGGACCTGAGAGAGAGAGAGAGAGAGAGAGAGGTAGAGAGGTAGAGAGGTAGAGGATGTGAAAGACCTGAGAGAGAGAGAGAGAGAGAGAGAGAGGTAGAGGATGTGAAGGACCTGAGAGAGAGAGGGAGAGAGAGGTAGAGGATATGAAGGACCTGAGAGAGCAGAGAGAGAGAGAGAGAGAGAGGTAGAGGATGTGAAGGACCTGAGAGAGAGAGAGAGAGAGAGAGAGAGAGAGAGAGAGAGGTAGAGTATATGAAGGACCTGAGAGAGAGAGAGAGAGAGAGAGAGAGGTAGAGGATGTGAAGGACCTGAGAGAGGAAGAGAGAGAGGTAGAGGATGTGAAGGACCTGAGAGAGAGAGAGAGAGAGAGGTAGAGGATGTGAAGGACCTGAGAGAGAGAGAGGTAGGATGTGAAGGACCTGAGAGAGAGAGAGAGAGAGAGAGAGAGAGAGAGAGAGAGAGAGACGGAGAGAGAAGAGAGAGAGGTAGAGATGTGAAGGACCTGATAGAGGAAGAGAGAGAGGTAGAGGATGTGAAGGACCTGAGAGTAGAGAGAGAGAGAGAGAGAGAGATGTAGAGAGAGCTCGAGAGAGAGAGAGGTAGAGATGTGAAGGACCTGAGAGAGGAGAGAGAGGTAGAGGATGTGAAGACCTGAGATAGAGAGAGAGAGAGAGAGAGGTAGAGGATGTGAAGGACCTGAGAGAGAGAGAGAGAGAGAGAGAGAGAGAGGTAGAGGATGTGAAGGACCTGAAGAAGGAGAAGAGAGAGAGGTAGAGGATGTGAAGGACCTGAGAGAGGAAGAGAGAGAGAGGTAGAGGATGTGAAGGACCTGAGAGAGGAAGAGAGAGGTAGAGGATGTGAAGGACCTGAGAGAAGGAGAGAGAGAGAGAGGTAGAGGATGTGAAGGACCTGAGAGAGGAAGAGAGAGAGGTAGAGGATGTGAAGGGCCTGAGAGAGGGAAAGAGAGAGAGGTAGAGGATGTGAAGGGCCTGTTGACTACACGCTCTTCACAAGAGTCTGTCTCTCTCTGTCTAATCAGGAGACACAGTGACAAAGCGGAGCAGGGAGGGGAGGGACAGAGGGAGAAAGAGAGAGGTAGAGAGAGAAGAGATAGAGAGGGTACGGTAGGAAGAGGGACAGCTGTGACACAACCACAACAAACTGTTTCTCAGCCTTGTCCCAAGTCCCAATGTGATTTAAAACTGTGTGCTGCAGTCTTGTGCAGCCACGTCGCAGGACCCTGGTCTAACAGTGCCCTGTACTACAGGGTCCTGGTCTAACAGTGCCCCGTACTACAGGGTCCTGGTCTTACAGTGCCCCGTACTACAGGGTCCTGGTCTAACAGTGCTCCGTACTATAGGACCCTAGTCTAACAGTGCCCCGTACTACAGGACCCTGGTCTAACAGTGCCCCCGTACTACAGGACCCTGGTCTAACATTGCCCTGTACTACAGGGTCCTGGTCTAACAATGCTCCGTACTACAGGGTCCTGTTCTAACAGTGCCCTGTACTACAGGGTCCTGGTCTAACAGTGCCCCGTACTACAGGGTCCTGGTCTTACAGTGCCCCGTACTACAGGGTCCTGGTCTAACAGTGCTCCGTACTATAGGACCCTAGTCTAACAGTGCCCCGTACTACAGGACCCTGGTCTAACAGTGCCCCGTACTACAGGACCCTGGTCTAACATTGCCCTGTACTACAGGGTCCTGGTCTAACAATGCTCCGTACTACAGGGTCCTGTTCTAACAGTGCCCTGTACTACAGGGTCCTGTTCTAACAGTGCTCCGTACTACAGGGTCCTGGTGTAACAGTGCCCTGTAGGCCCACAAGGCCTTCTCTGTCTCAGGATTGACAGAACATTCACGTACATTCACAGCTTCGAATTCTGTAACATGCTGTAACTAAGTTGTATAGTCCACCCTGGCTCTGTGTTCTGGGCTGTATAGTCCACCCTGTGTTCTGGGCTGTATAGTCCACTCTGGCCCTGTGTTCTGGGATGTATAATCCACTCTGTGTTCTGGGCTGTATACTCCACCCTGTGTCCTGGGCTGTATAGTCCACTCTGGCCCTGTGTTCTGGGATGTATAATCCACCCTGTGTTCTGGGCTGTATACTCCACCCTGTGTCCTGGGCTGTATAGTCCACCCTGTGTTCTGGGCTGTATAGTCCACCCTGTGTTCTGGGCTGTATAGTCCACTCTGGCCCTGTGTTCTGGGCTTTATAATCCACCCTGTGTTCTGGGCTGTGTAATCCACCCTGTGTTCTGGGCTGTATAGTCCACCCTGGCCCTGTGTTCTGGGCTGTATAATCCACCCTGTGTTCTGGGCTGTATAATCTACCCTGTGTTCTGGGCTGTATAGTCCACCCTGTGTCCTGGGCTGTATACTCCACCCTGTGTTCTGGGCTGTATAGTCCACCCTGGGTCTATGTTCTAGGCTGTATACTCCACCCTGTGTTCTGGGCTGTATAGTCCATCCTGGGTCTATGTTTCTAGGCTGTATACTCCACCCTGTGTTCTGGGCTGTATACTACACCCTGTGTTCTGGGCTGTATAGTCCACCCTGGGGCCTGTGTTCTGGGCTGTATAGTCCACCCTGGGTCTTTGTTCTAGGCTGTATATTCCACCCTGTGTTCTGGGCTGTATAGTCCACCCTGGGCCTGTGTTCTGGGCTGTATAGTCCACCCTGTGTTCTGGGCTGTATACTCACCCTGTGTTCTGGGCTGTATACTCCACCCTGTGTTCTGGGCTGTATAGTCCACCCTGGGCCTGTGTTCTGGGCTGTATAGTCCACACTGGGCCTGTGTTCTGGGCTGTATACTTCACCCTGTGTTCTGGGCTGTATAGTCCACCCTGGGCCTGTGTTCTGACTGTATAGTCCACCCTGTGTTCTGGTCTGTATAGTCCACCCTGTGTTCTGGGCTGTATAGTCCACCCTGGCCCTGTGTTCTGGGCTGTATAGTCCACCCTGTGTTCTGGGCTGTGTAGTCCACTTTGGCCCTGTGTTCTGGGCTGTATAGTCCATCCTGGCCCTGTGTTCTGGGTTGTATAGTCCATCCTGGCCCTGTGTTCTGGGCTGAATAGTCCACCCTGTGTTCTGGGCTGTATAGTCCACCCTAGCCCTGTGTTCTGGGTTGTATAGTCCACCCTGGCCCTGTGTTCTGGGTTGTATAGTCCACCATGTGTTCTGGGCTGTATAGTCCCACCCTGGCCCTAAACCTGGAGAGGATCCACACCTCAGCAGAGAAGGATGTTCCATCACTGTTAAAATAACTGTTTAGCGAATTCAACCAACCATGCTAATATTATATTGTAGCTAATGTGAACAATTTATGATCATTACTTGATATTGATTAGTCATTATTCACAGCAATGGTGTGGATCTGGAACAAGCCTCACATTGGTGACTAGAATAAATTAATGCACACAATTGGTAACCTGAGATTGAAAGTTGGCTATAAAATAAATATATTTAATGAGTTACATGCAAATGAAAAATTATGCTGTTAGAATTTTAAAATGCAAAAGGAAACCATTCAAGGCCACCCCACACACATGGTCTCATTCCCACCTCTAACCCTAACACATACACAGTCTCATTCCCATCTCTAACCCTAACCCACCCCATACACATTGTCTCTTCCCATCTCTAACCCTAACCCACCCCACAGTCTCATTCCCATCTCTAACCCTCCATATTATCAATGCTTATTATTTATAGGATGCCCTTCATGAGAGACCAAACCATCACTGGTTCCAAATGTAGTCCCTTGACCCTGCCTGTGCTGGTCCTGTAGTCCCCTGACCCTGCATGTGCTGGTCCTGATGAGCCTGACCCTGCATGTGCTGGTCCTGATGAGCCTGACCCTGCATGTGCTGGTCCTGATGAGCCTGACCCTTTATGTGCTGGTCCTGATGAGCCTGACCCTGCATGTGCTGGTCCTGATGAGCCTTACCCTGCATGTGCTGGTCCTGATGAGCCTGACCCTGCATGTGCTGGTCCTGTAGTCCCCTGACCCTGCATGTGCTGGTCCTGATGAGCCTGACCCTGCATGTGCTGGTCTTGATGAGCCTGACCCTGCATGTGCTGGTCCTGATGAGCCTGACCCTTTATGTGCTGGTCCTGATGAGCCTGACCCTGCATGTGCTGGTCCTGATGAGCCTGACCCTGCATGTGCTGGTCCTGATGAGCCTGACCCTGCATGTGTTGGTCCTGATGAGCCTGACCCTTTATGTGCTGGTCCTGATGAACCTGACCCTGCATGTGCTGGTCCTGATGAGCCTGACCCTGCATGTGCTGGTCCTGATGAGCCTGATTGAGCAGTAGACACATCAGGATGCAGTAGGAGCCTAGCACAGGTGTTTAAGACTCAGAGCTCAAACACATCTTTCAGGATACACTTTCAAAGACCTCCCACTGCCCTTCCACACACACACACCCGCACACACCCACACACACACCCACACACACACTCGTCACATGTATTAAGCAAAGACCTTTCAATATGACTAAGTCACATCAGGCAAAGTGAGATAGGAAGCACATGAAAACCTTGGTGAGCCTCCCTCTACTCCTCCTCTCCCCACCCTACTCCTCTCCTCCTCCCTCTCTCCCACTCTACTCATCTCGTCCTGCCCCTCCCCCCCCTCCTCTTCCCTCCCTCCCTCCTCTCCTCCTCACCCTCTCCCTCCTGTCCTCCTGCTCTTCCCTGTCTCTTTTTCCCTCTCTCCTGTCCTCCTGCCCCTCCCCCCCCCCTCTTCCCTTCCTCATGTCCTCCCACACCCTCCTTCCAGAGTGGGTGTCATCAGGGCACTCCATCACCTTAGATGTCTCTCTGGACCGGGAGGGGCAACCAGATATCAGCCTGATCAGTGTTGGAGGATTGAGATCTTCAAAGGGACGTTCTGCTCGGCTGCCTGGCCAGCGCTGAGCCTGCCCAGGACTGATCAAAGCACCCAGACCACACCAGACAGCTCAGGTCTGCAGGCCCACAGGACAAAACAAACAAAACCACTTGGAAGGTCAAGATTTCTTTGATTGTAGATGGATTACAGAGTGCTACAGACATATTAGATTATATATCTTGCGTGTATCTGTTTATCCAGGCTGGAAAGGTACATTCATGGACTTTGAAGCGGCTCGTTCGTTTACTGTTCTTAGATGAGAGATGTGACACAGTGAGTCCTGGGAAGGAGATCATTTGCTCCTTGAATCCGGGCTGTAAAATAACTGTGAATTGATGTAACTGTGATGTAGCTATGATTTACATTTTACATTTAGTCATTAAGCAGACACTCTTATCCAGAGCGACTTACAGTGAGTACAGGGACATTCACCCCGAGGCAAGTAGGGTGAATTGTCTTGCCCAAGGACACAACGTAATTTGGCACGGCCGTGAATTCGAGCCTGATGTAGCTGTAATGTAGCTGTAATGTAGCTGTGATGCAGTTGTGCTGTAAAGTAGCTGGGATGTGATGTAACTGTGATGTAGCTGGGATGTAATGTAGCTGTGATGTAGCTGTGATGTGATGTAGCTGTGATGTGATGTAGCTGTAATGTAGCTGTGATGTAGCTGTGATGTAGCTGTAATGTAGCTGTAATGTAGCTGTTATGTAGCTGTGAAGTAGCTGTGATGTAGTTGTGATGAGCTGTGATGTAGCTTTGATAAAGTTTGTGTATGTTGTCGAAAATATTGATGGATCCTTAGGGGTGGGAAAATAAATAATAACTAGAGAGCATACAATTTCTGGGGAAATTGTGAGGGTGTGCTTGGTTGCGTCGTTTGCAACAAACTACTGTAACAACGTTGTCACTGGCAATATTTCAGATGGAATCGCGATTCAAACAGTACCGTCTGCTAACTGAAAATATGGCCCCCAAAACGTAAATCAGTTTGACCTTAATTTAGGGGGAAATGGCTAATTCAAAAGAAGTTTGCTAGAGGCAAGCTGACTGCTGTTGCTATAGTCACACTTCACTAATTGTTTGAAAGCGTCGGAAATGAGGACAGTACACACTACCAGTGGGCGATCGAGTCTGACTGAGGCTAACGTCAAAACAAGATAAGGTCTCACTCAAATTAATTTGTATCCACCACCTGGCTGTCTTCACAATAGTCATATCGTCATAACATTGCCCTCCTTCTGTTTTTTGGTTTAGAATTGACCGAACTATCTAATAACTAAAATACTGTACTATGACGCTTTCTAGCATGGCTGCCGCCTAAGACTATGCGGTCTCACCGGCGACCCGCACTCGCTCAAGTTTCAAAGACTTTCACAACCTAAATCAAAAATCCGAGATTTGAGTTCCACTCGAAATCGCTTTGTCAACAAAGCCAAATGGTTGGCATTTTTTGAGGGTGCTATTTTACACTCACAATCCAAACTCCAACTTGCGTGCTATTACAAAAATTAGACTATGACGCTTTCTAGCATGGCTGCCGCCTATAGACTACTAGGCGGTCTCACTCCACTTTGCGTGCTAGAACGTCTCTATCACTATGTATCCATGCCTCGTTGCTAGAGTGTTCTGACGCAGTGAAGTAGGCTATAACTGAGTACCTTTCACAGACAAAAGACACTTTTTGCCACAAAAACTTTGTATCCTCCTAAACTGTGCAACGGAACGTAAATTCGAATACAAGCAACTCGATCGCTAGCAAGACGAAACCTTTGACACCTAAGTTCTCTATGTAGTCCAAATATTGACCGAGGCTTAGGGGGGCAAAAATAAAGAATACATATATATTCTGTGAGATAACAAAGGTTGTGCTCCTTGCCGAAGGCGGGACACACCCAATAAATAAATATATATGTGAGAGAACAAAGGTTGGGCCCAATAACATAACCCTAACCCAATAACCTAACCCTAACCTAATAGAGATTAGATTTATGCGTTCCCTTTGAAACCACTTTAAGGGCCATGTGGTAAACAGTATATGTGATGAGCTTAGAGAGAGAGTCAGAGAGAGTTACAGTTACAGAGAGAGACAGTCAGAGACACTTACAGAGATAGACAGTCAGAAACAGTAACAGAGAGAGACAGTTACAGACAGTTACAGAGAGAGACAGTCAGAGACTGAGTTAGAGAGAGAGAGACAGTCAGAGACAGTTACAGAGAGAGAGACAGTCAGAGACTGAGAGAGAGAGACAGTCAGAGACAGTTACAGAGAGAGAGACAGTCACAGACTGAGTTAGAGAGAGAGAGACAGTTACAGAGAGAGACATTCACAGACTGAGTTAGAGAGAGAGAGACGGTAGATAGATAGGGCCCTGAGTTAGAGAGAGCTGGCTGAGTCTTGTGAAGTCTTGTCCATGCCCTCACCACGGTGATGAAAACAGTCTCTGCTTTTCAACAACATGCACCAGAATGCATACTAATGACCTCAAATCAGAAAGTGATCTGGGAGTTGTTGACTCTCATTCCTTCAAGCGACTTTGCGGGGGGTGAGCCATTTTAGCTTCTTTGCTGCTCTGAACAGAGAAAACCTCATTTGGGATTCTACAAACCCTCAAACTGCAACATTGTCCTGATTGCTTCACATGAGCGACATCTCCACCAGACTCTTTGGGTTGGAACCATGTGTTGTCACATAAACTGTAAGAAATATGAATTTGTTCTGCAAGGTTTAATGTGTGTGTGTGTAAGAGAGAGAGAGAAAGAGAGAGAAAGAGAGTGTGGGTGCCACTTCCATGACTGCATTATGGAATATGCAGAGAGGACCTTTTCATTCCCCTCTCCCTACCTCTCTCTCCTCCCTCCCTCTCCCTACCTCTCCCCCCTCCCCCCTCCTCCCTCTCCCTACCTCTCCCCCTACCTTTACCCCCCTCCTCCCCTCCCTCTCCCTACCTCTCCCCCCCTCCTCCCTCCCTCTCCCTACCTCTCCCCCCTCCCCCCTCCTCCCTCTCCCTACCTCTCCCCCTACCTTTACCCCCTCCTCCCTCCCTCTCCCTACCTCTCCCCCTCTCCCCTCCTCCCTCCCTCTCCCTACCTCTCCCCCCCTCCCCCTCCTCCTCTCTCTCCCTCCCTCTCCCCCTCCTCCCTCTCCCTCCCTTTCCCTCCTCCCTCCCTCTCCCCCTCCCTCCTCCCTCCCCCCCTCTCCCTCCCTCCCTCCCCCTCCCTCCCTCCCTCCCTCCCTCCCTCCCTCCCTCCCTCCCTCCCTCCCTCCCTCCCTCCCTCCCTCTCTCTACCTCTCTCCCTCCACCTTTCTCAAACTCTCTCTCCCTCTCTCCTTCTCTCCCCCCCCTCTACCCTCTCTCTACCTCTCTCTCTCTCTCTGCAGCATCAGTGTCAGAGTCTGATGCTGACCAGTAACGGTTAGTGTGTCTGGCATGTCTTTATTTCGCCTGGCTGAGTGCACAGCCTCACATAGACCACACTGCAGCACAGATTCTGCTGAGGCCTCGACACACACACACACTTACACCCACACACACTCCACCACAGGCTATACACAGCCTCAACACAAACTAACACACCCACACTCACCCACCCACCCCTGCACACACACATACACCCACACTTACACACACACCCACACTCACACACAGAGACTCAGACACACACACAGAGCTTTGCCAGGGGCAGTTACTCTCTGTGTTACACTTAAAGGGAGGAAGGTCAGTAGTCAGCAAACAAGTAGGAGAACAGAAAGGCAAATTAGTGTAACATGACCACACATCAAAGTACATGACCACACATCACAGTACATGACCACACATCACAGTACATGACCACACATCACAGTACATGACCACACATCACAGTCCATGACCACACATCACAGTACATGACCACACATCACAGTACATGACCACACATCACAGTACATGACCACACATTACAGTAGACTAACCTTAACCCTGCTACACTCATACACACTAACCTTAACCCTGCTACACTCATACACACTAACTTTAACCCTGCTACACTCATACACACTAACACAGCGACACATAAACCATATTTAACGTCCAATTAAACGTCCCATAAAAATTTCACATAGTGAAATAAACAGCACCCTTAAATAAACGGTGAAACGTTTTGTTTTAAATCAATGAAAATCTACTTTACTTTAAAGGCTTCTACAAATGGTACGCTACAAAGGCACAAAACTAAATATCTGCATCACGATCACTGTCCTCATCTCTGTCCTCATCTCTGTCCTCATCTCTGTCCTCATCTCTGTCAAGGTGTAGTATAGAGCCAGTTTATCCTCAGCTTCTCACACACGTTGTTCAGGGTGTAGTATAGAGACAGTTTATCCTCAGCATCTCACACACGTTGTTCAGGGTGTAGGATGGAGACTTTCATCTCTGAGCGCTTCCCCAGCCACCCCAGGAGCAGTCACAGAGACAGACGAACATCAGTCGCCATGACGTCAGCATCTAGATCCGTCCTGCCAGGCCAGAGGCTGCCTGGGCTCTGATCCTGAAACAGCTCTTAGTGAACGGCCGAGGTTCCTTTTCGTCTGGCCCTTTTCCTGACAGCTCAGTAACCCTGAAACACACACCCACACAAGCACACACACCCACACAAGCACACACACCCACACAAGCACACCCACACAAGCACACACACAAGCACACGCATATGTGCATGTACACGTAGAGACACACACTCTCTGTTTCTCTCTCTAACACGCACACACATTCCTGACTTCTATCAACCCCTATACACACACTGTCTCTCTCTTTCACACACACAAACACGTCTCTCTATCACCCACCTACCAAAGACACACTCCCTCTTTCTCTCATCCACACACACACTCTCACACACACACATACACACACTCCCTCTCTCTCTCATCCAGACACATACATTTCCTCCGTCTATTACACATACACATTCACAGTCTGTCACACACACCCTCCAAGTATCACACACACACACTCCAAGTATCACACACCCACACACCCTCCATCACACACACACACACTCTCTATATCACATACACACTCTCTATCACACACACACACACTCTCTATCACACACACACGCTCTCTCTATCACACCCACACATCCCCAGCCAGCCATCCTGCTCTATGGAGCTTCACTGATCTGCAGCTGAAAGCAGTTCTGTTGCTCCGGGTCTCCAAGCCTCTCTGGGGATTGCTCTGCTCAAATAACACAACAACAGATTGAGCTCCTCTGTGCTCCACACACTACAGCTCAGCCAGCTGCACCCAGCTCAGCTCCACGCCCAGACACACACCGATGCAGGCTAGTCTCACTGTCGGTACAGTCTTTGAAGGGAGGGTGATATTTCATTACAGCTGTTTGATTGTCATGGCGTGTGTGAATGTATGACAGAGTGAGAGAAAGGAAGAGAGAAAAGTTACACCATACAGCAGAGGTCTTCAACCCTGGTCCTCAGGGACCCCCTGTCCTGCACGTTTTAGATGTTTCCCTGCTCCAACACACCTGATTCAAATGAATGGGTCGTTATCTAGTTATGCAGAAGCCTGTTAACGAGGAGGATGTTATACTATTATCACTGTGGAGAATGTACCCTTTCCTGCCTGAGGCCAAATTCCAAACATTCCATATGCTGCTGAAATATGATTATCATATGCATATTCATATTTTATGAATTTTCATATTAAGTCATACACAAAAACAGTTTATACCATATTGAAGAGGAGAACTAGGGGATTTTTATGATGTGAATAAATATATGATTACTTAAGGCAAATCATATTTTATCAAGGTGATTTCAGGCAGCCATTTTTTACAAAAACTTCTCCATCCACCATACCTCATCAGACAACTTACATTTTGACCACTTTAATTACAAGATGGAGGAAAACAATTTTGGCTCTCTCTAGTTAATAGGTGCGTTCGACATGACCTCGCTTCATGCAGCGCTGCAGCTGGCTGCAGGCGGCTGACTTGAAACAGTGAATTGTGGTTAGACTTTTTGTCCGACTTGAGACGGCGCCGAGGCTAGGTCACTGTGACGTAGCCATCAAAGTACCGTGAGATCGATTGGAGAACTGCCGGCTGTGTAGACGAGCGCATTTTCTCAAGAGCAACTGCACAGCTTCAAATGACGACACAGCTATTTCATGATTGGCCAGACTCACACACGACAACTTTGACGCTTGTTTTGTAATTATTCTGACACCTTCAGTTTCGCCAATGCTCAAATCCGGACCAAACAATTTGATTGAGTAAAACATTTGTTGAAGAAGGGGTTTTGGGCCACCTCTTCTACTAACGGAAAGACTAAGTGTAATTATAAATAAAGTAACGTAAGCAAACAGCGCTTGATCGGCCATGACTGACATCAACGCAGCAAACCACGAGAAGCTGGAATGTCCAACTTCACAGAGCCGTTTTCAACTCCTCCCCGACTGCAAGCGGCTACTCTCGCCGGTCGTTTCATGCAACTCCAGTCCATGTCAAACGCACCTAGCGACTTGCTGATGTTCCCTTGTGAGCTCGTCCCCTGTTAGTATCCGCGAACACGTTTCGAGGCAACTTTTCTTGACGTAAGCAAATAAATGGGGTGCTAGTTTACCCATTTCGGATTGGTTTCAAACATAGCAAAAATCTGGAAAAATTATTCTATGAAAAAGCTAGCGATTAAAAACGACCGGAAGAGACGGAAGTCAAATCGAAGATGCAATATCACCTACATCCACCGGGGCAGTTGCCTCAAGCCAAGGGGCGAGGGGTGGGGGCTTGCTTCAGACCAACCCCTTTTAGATTTGCGCAAAGTCATTTATCCCGCCGGCAAAATAGCAACAGCACCGGAGTCCCGCCCACAAAGTTACTTGCGCTTTGCGTTTTCATACATGCGTTTCAGATCGTCAAAATAGGGCCCTATATGTTAACAAGGTTATTATATGGAAATTAAGTTGTTGAATTGATTTTCATTATTGACAATAGTTTTGCAACATTAAAAAGCAGATTCAGAAACAGAGAGAAGTAAGGAAAAAGAAAGTAAGGGATAATTGCCATATTAATTTTTAGATACTGTATTAGATCACATTTTCAGTCTTCTATAGCACTGCATTACACTTTATTATTAAATAGCCTATTTGTATTAAGCAACTGTACACGAGTTGCGGGCCGGTCTGCGTTTCAAAGTCCCAGGCTGTTTTTCGGTCCTAGTCCGACCCTGGCCGTGGTGGTCGTGAGACTTGTGACACACAGCTGACTCTGTGTTAGACGTGGCTTGTCATGCTGTGGTGGTCGTGACACGCAGGCCTCTTGGGGCATGTCCGAGGCAAGCATATGCATTCCGGGATGAAGACGACTGCACAGCACATTAATTAGGCCAATGTTTTCATCTGAAGGTTAGATTTCTCTGCTCCTGTGTGTCTAAGCCTGGTTTGCATGTCAGTGTGTGCCTGTTTACCACTGCTGTATGTGAGTGTGTGTTAGAGAGTGTGTTATTGTGTGTTAGTAGGGCTGTGTGTGAGTGTGTGTTAGAGAGTGTGTTAGTAGGGTTGTGTGTGAGTGTGTGTTAGTACTCTGATATTTCTAGTCCGCTCAGCTCATAAAACTAACACCGGCTTTCTTTTGGCTGAGCTATTAGCCAGAAAGCTAACGTTATGCTAGCAAGATTCAAAGGCAATAACATTACGATTGACAAACAGTAAATATAATTTTTTGTTGTTTGACAAGACGACTATCTAGCTATCCAGCCAAGTAATTGTCCCCAAATCAATATCAAGATTTTCACGAACAAAGAGATGATCGCTGTGACACAAAGTACCAGTAGGGGGCGGTGTAGCGTACTTCTTGTAGCTTTTTCATGTATTTCTGATGTGGTGTCCGCAGCCAGTTTATGCCAATGCTTGCATGCCAGACTAGATGTAGTATTACAACAGCTGCCGGGTCGTTTTCATAAGGCATGTTTTTATTGCAAAGAAACAATTAATTGAGCTCCACAGATTGGCGGCAATGGAAATCATAGGCTATAAATACAAAAAAGAAGAAGAAGAAGAACAGCCATTTTGCACCAGATCAGCATGGTGCACAGCTGGAGAGCCATAGCAACAGGCCAAGCTATCTGGACAGCCATAGCAACAGGCCAAGCTATCTTATTTAACATTGAATTTAACGTTACAATTGATTGTGAAATTCGATAACGATATATGGAATTCTGGCATAGGGGCCTTGGAAGGAGGCTGTTTGACAGGGGGCTGGCCATGATGGGCACTGCTTGTCGGTGTATTGGAAGACGACAGGATGTGGCTCCAATCCCTTCTCTCCCAGACTGACGGAGCCCAGTACGCCCGCAGGCTTCCCTGCAGTGATGGCCTGTCACCGACATTATCTGACGGCGAGAGCCGACCTACAGCGGTGCTTCGAAGGCTGTGATTGGTGTAGACCAGAGGTCTTCAACCCTGGTCCTCAGGGATCAAGTTTTTGATGTTTCTCTGCTCCATCACACCTGATTCAAATGAATGGGTCGTTATCTAGTTATGCAGAAGCCTGTTAACGACCCATTCATTTGAATCAGGTGTGTTGGAGCAGGGAAACACCTAAAACGTGCAGGACAGGGGGTCCCTGAGGACCAGGGTTGAAGACCTCTGGTGTAGAAAGACCCACCTGAAAGGTAGAGTGATAAGGATATTTAGCCTATTAACCTACATTTTGGGGATGGAGGGAGACAGTTTGGTCTCATACTCAATGATTAGACTGCCAGTGCCATGTCTTCATTAGCCGCGACAGACATTAGGCTAGTAGGTGTAAGCAAATAACCTCTTCGCTGATCTTTTTCAGCATGTTGCCAAGGTAGTGGACCAGGGCCGGATGCAGCCTGCTTTGACTGGGGGGGCAATGAACATTTTTGGGGGGGGCGGTATCATTACGGAAAGAGATCGTTTCTTTCTTATATTGATAAGAAATTGATACAATTTTTGAGACTGCTTAACGATCCTAGTGTTAATCATGTGCGGAGCCAGACGTTTTAAACATTCGGGAGAATGGATGAATGATTTCGCACACGAAAATAGCACACCTTACCACCGACGAAAAGCAAAAATAATGTATACCATAGATAGGCCTTCTTTAGATTTTGATCCTTATTTGCTGACAAGTAAACTGCTTACTACACTAAAACTTTCACACCTATAATATAATTTTTTTGGTGCTGATTTGAGCTTTATCTAAAATAAACATAATCGTCTTTCAATTGGTAACACCTTGTCTAATGAATGTGGTGTCTTTTTGTCTCTTAATTTTTCAGCCCCATCTTTACGTTTCATAGCCTGGTTTTCCATCGTTAGACTTTATTCTTAGCTTTCGATCTGTCAGTCCCTGTTGTCTGTAAGCTACGACAGTGACTAGTTACTGACTTCCACACCTAATGCGAGCGCGCAGAGCGCGCAATAATTTTTTTGGTGCTGATTTGAGCTTTATCTAAAATAAACAGTCGTTTTTCAATTGGTAAAACCAGTCTCGGCCGAGCCGCGGAAATCTGGGGGGGCGTAGCCCACCCCAGCCCCCCCCTAGATCCGGCCCTGTAGTGGACACCCATCGACTCCCTGCTGTACCATATGTCGGAGGTCATGGCACGCTTCGGGGGGAGCTAGAAGGATTTGGCATCTGATGGACATTTGGAAATGTATGTTTTGAAATTTTCAAAAGGACACAGCTAACCTCCAGCAAACCTCCTTGATACCGGCCCTCAAACACCTTAGGCTGGCAACACGGTACAGCGTGTGTGTGTGAAGGTGTGAGGTGGAGCTAGGCTAGGCTAGGTCAGTGTGTGTGTGTGTGTGTGTGTGTGTGTGTGTGTGTGTGTGTGTGTGTGTGTGTGTGTGTGTGTGTGTGTGTGAATGTGTGAGGTGGAGCTAGGCTAGGTCAGTGAGTGTGTGTGTGTGAAGGTGTAAGGTGGAGCTAGGCTAGTCTAGGTCAGTGTTTGTGTGAATGTGTGAGGTGGAGCTAGGCTAGGCTAGGCTAGGTCAGTGTTTGTGTGAATGTGTGAGGTGGAGCTAGGCTAGGCTAGGCTAGGTCAGTGTTTGTGTGAATGTGTGAGGTGGGGCTAGGCTAGGTCAGTGTTTGTGTGAATGTGTGAGGTGGAGCTAGGCTAGTCTAGGTCAGTGCGTGTGCGTGTGCGTGCGTGTGGTGGAGCTGTGCTAGGCTAGGTCAGTGTTTGTGTGAATGTGTAAGGTGGGTCTAAGGCTGCAATGTTGCTCATTAGGCTTCCTGTGGAGGAGATGCCAGTTGACAGCATAGCCTGTGGGAGGGACTCTCTCCCTCTCTCCCCTCTCTCTCTCTCCCCCTCCCTCTCTCTGAATGTAAGTCAGACCAACAGAACATCTATCTTTGTGTTTCACCAGATAACAACAGAGAGCTTGCTTGCACACACCACACACACACATACCACACACACATACATACCGCACACACACACATACCCACACATACCCACTCACATAGATACACCCACATACATTGACACACACTCATACCTACACTAACACACACACACACACACATACCCACTCATATTGACATGCACACAGTCACACTCACACACATGGACACAAACTCACACCTACACACACCCCTCCCTGTGGCTGAGGAGACTAATAAACCTGATTAACTCCTGATGCTCATCAGAGCTCCTTCTCCTTCCAGACCAATCACAGCTACTCCTCCCAGACCAATCACAGCTTCTCCTACCAGACCAATCACAGCTACTCCTCCCAGACCAATCACAGCTTCTCCTACCAGACCAATCACAGCTTCTCCTCCTAGACCAATCACAGCTTCTCCTCCTAGACCAATCACAGCTTCTCCTGCCAGAACAATCAAAGATTGTTGGACAAATTACAGTTGCTTCTCCTCCACTGTCTTTTGACCAGGACCAATAAGGGCTCTGACCTGCTCCTGTCACCCTTAGCAACCACACCATTTGCCTAGTTCTGGGGAGAACTAGGAACTGGGCAAACATCGCCAGCTCTACCACGGCCTGTCCTTGTGTCAGGTTATAGGTAAGGGTTGTGTTAAGGTTAAGGGTAAGGGTTAGTCTTTGCTGGAGTGAAGGACATCTGTTTCATCAAGACACATTTCTGGGACTATTAACAGTAGAAAAGGTAGTGTGATATTTTTCTGCTCTGATTACCAGAATGTTGCAAAATAGAAAGGAGGGGAGAGGGAGAGAGAGAGGGAGGGAGGTGGTTAGAGAGAGAGAGATAGGGGGGTTAATCTGTTCTCCTGATTGGCCTCAGGGCTCTGGGTGTGTAACACTCACTGGTCACACACAGTCATACACACACACTAAAACACACACACACACCCACGGTCATGCACACACACACACAGTCACACACACACAGTCAAACAGACACGTGTGTGTTGCCTCCTGCCGCTCCTTCTGATACTTGGAGGGGGGTGTCCTGATTCCTCAGCTTTACTGCTTTCCCCCCTCTCACCCCCTCTCCCCAGCACTTTGCAGCAGAACCAGCAAATGGAGTGTTGCCCTGGTTACCCACCCAACCACACCCAACCCTGGCACACATCTCCTCATTCCAGCCTTCTGCTGGTGTCTACTAGCCTGGTCCTAACCAGACTCTCGTTCATTTCATTTGTACAGAGTCTGGCTACGCTCCATTGACAAACAAAATTGACTTCCTTGTAGGCGGGTACTCTGTTGAAGTTTAAAACTATTGGATCTGCCCAGAGCCACTCTGATCTGCCATAACCAATAGCTAGCGTTCGCCTTAGCTAACTCCTTCACTACTACTGTAACGGAGCTAGCTGCCGTAGCTGGAAAATCAAACTTTTCCCGAACCCCGTGGGGAGAAGGGCCACAACATCATTGCCACCAAGAAAACTCAGCAACACTTGTTCTTGCTCCGGCTTTAGTTTCTGGATATTCGGCAGTGTTGCCACAACGAGGCTGAGGACTGAGGTGGAAGAGGAGGATGAACAGGAAGAGGAGGAGGGGAGAAGAGGATGAGAAGGAGCACAGGCAGGAAGAGGAGGTAGGAAAGGAAGAGAAGAAGGAGAGAGGGGGGGGGGAGCCTGGCAGAGGACAGAAGATCCTCTCACCCAAAGGACAGGACAAGATGGGATGGGACAGACGAGGACAGGACAGGACAGGGCAGGGCAGGGCAGGGCAGGCTCCATCTTGGAAAGACCCAGGACACACACACACACTGCCAGTTTACTACCCAGTTGTATCGATCATGTTCAGGTCAGTATGGACCGTTTATGTGATAGTGTGTTACAGCCCGTGGAATGAAAGGATGAAAGTCTTAATGTACAGCATCATGTGATGAAAGGATGAATATGTTAATGTACAGCATCAGGAAACACACACACATTCTCCTCAGAAGTTCACCGCTTTCATGTTGTATTAAAGAGGAAGTAATGGTGATTGCTTTGGACAGCTCAGTCTACAGCTCAGTCGCTCTATCGCATCCACAGCCTGCACTAGATGCGAGCGAAGTCGCGAGAAAGCAGAGCGCAAAGCGCGAGAGCTGACTGAGAGCTAGAGCGACAGCTAGTCACTGAGGATGCGATCGAAACTCGAGAGAGGGACAGATCGAGAGGCAGAAAACAAAACAGAGAGAGCGAAGAAAGAGAGAGAGAGGACAGATCAGATAAGAGAGCGACATAGAGAGCAAAGATCGAGAGTACGCAAAACTAGAGAGCGTCATGATGCGAGAGAGAGTAATGAAACGAGCGAGAAACGAGAGAGAGCATAGACAAAACGAGAGACTATCTGTCTTCATCGCCCTCTCGAGCCTCTCTCGTCTCATCTCATCTCTCTATCTCCCTCTCTCCCTCTTTCCTCACTCTATCTCTATCCCTCTCTTCAGCCCTCTGTCTCTCTCTCTTTCTCTTTCCCTCTCTCTCCTCCCCTCTCTCTCTCCCCCTCTTTTTCCGTCTGTCTCTCTCCCCCTCTCTCTCTCCCTCCCCCTCTCTCTCCCTCCCTCCCCCCTCTCTCTCCCTCCCCCTCTCTCTATCCCTCCCTCTCTCTCTCCCTCCCCCTCTCTCTCCCGCTCTCTCTCTTACAGGGGTCATCTGAGCCCTGGCAGCAGTGCTATGTTTTATTCAGAGAACCCTGGTCCTGTCCCCGCACTCCACATCTTGTTCTCTTTGCCATTTGAACTGCCCGTGTTCTGTGTTGTTGTCTGGCAGGCCCTTCTCCTCCAGAGTGGATCTGTAATCCTGAACGTCCATACGTCATCAACGTTTCAGTCCTCTGATATTACAGTACCATGTTCAGCCCCTGCTGGCTGGATAGATGTGTGCTGAGCACAGCTAAAGAGCAGCCCCCCCTAACCCTAACCCCCTCAGCCTGTCACATCTCTGCTTCATCAAACACCAGCAACACACCGCCCCTGGAAACAAGCAACACACCGCCCCTGGAAACAAGCAACACACCGCCCCTGGAAACAAGGGGTCAGCAACACACCGCCCCTGGAAACAAGCAACACACCGCCCCTGGAATCAAGGGGTCAGAAACACACCGCCCCTGGAAACAAGGGGTCAGCAACACACCGCCCCTGGAAACAAGGGGTCAGCAACACACCGCCCCTGGAAACAAGAGGTCAGCAACACACCGCCCCTGGAAACAAGCAACACACCGCCCATGGAAACAAGGGGTTCAAGGAATCAGGTTCAGGGGAAGCTGGGAGGGGGAGCTGGGAGGGGAGGGGCCTCTACCTATGTTTGTATTACACAGCCACCAGCCTCTATCTATGTGCGTATTACACACTCACCAGCCTCTATCTATGTGTGTATTACAGCCACCAGCCTCTACCTATGTGTGTATTACAGCCACCAGCCTCTACCTATGTGCGTATTACACACCCACCAGCCTCTATCTATGTGCGTATTACACAGCCACCAGCCTTGATAAATCGATGGTATTTGTGTAGCGTCGAGGCTGTGAGGCCGACCCTGGAGGAACAGACAGCCTGCCTGCTGGCCATGAAGTCAGGCAGGGGGAACGAGTGTGAATGTGCTGAGCGCTGGTCGAGGCGGGGCCGGGTGCAGGGGGGGGCCGGGAGCAGGGTAGGGGCGGAAGCAGGGGGGGGGCCGGGAGCAGGGGGGGACGGGGGCTCGTCACACAAAACACAAGCTTTGTTGCAGATAATTACGGAAAGGTTAGCATGGAGAAAACACAACAAGTGTGTGTGAGTCTCTGCCTGCCTTCCTGCCTGCCTGCCTGCCTGTTTGTCTGCATGCTTCATCACACACACTGCAGACACACATCATACATCACACTATGGATCCTGAAGGTCACATGTGTGATCTGAGGACTTCTCAGAGAGGGGAGGAGAGAGAGGGGAGAGGGTAGTAGAGGGAGGAGGGAGAGAGGGGAGAGGGAGGAGGGAGAGAGGGGGAAGGGAGGGAGGGAGGGGAGGAGGGAGAGAGGGGGAAGGGAGGGAGAGAGGGGGGAGGGAGGAGAGAGAGAGGGGAGAGGGAGACGGAGGAGGAGAGGAGAGGAGGGAGGGAGGAGAGGGAGGAGGGAGAGAGGGGGTAGGGAGAGGAGGGAGAGGGAGGAGGGAGGGAGGAGGGAGAGAGGGGAGAGGGAGGAGGGGAGAGAGGGGGAAGGGAGGAGGGGAGAGAGGGGGGAGGGAGGAGAGAGAGGGGGGAGGGATGGAGGAGGAGGAAGAGAGAGGGGAGAGGGAGAGGGAGAGAGGGGGGAGGGAGAGAGGGAGGAGGGAGAGAGAGAGGAGGGAGATAGGGTGAGAGGGGAGGAGGGAGGAGGAGAGGGGAGAGGGAGGGAGGGAGAGAGGGGGAAGGGAGGGATGAGAGCGAGGGAGGGAGGGAGGGAGAGAGGGGGGGAGGGAGGAGAGAGAGAGGGAGAGAGGGAGGATGGAGGGAGGAGAGAGAGAGAGGGGAGAGGGGTAGAGGGAGGAGGGATGAGGAGGGAGAAGGGAGAGAGGGGGAAGGGAGGAGGGAGAGAGAGGGGGGAGAGAGAGAGGGGAGAGCGGGAGAGAGGGGAGGGATGGAGGAGGAAGAGAGAGGGGAGAGGGAGGAGGGAGAGAGGGGGGAGGGAGGAGGGAGAGGGGGGGAGGAAGGAGGGAGAGAGGGGAGAGGGAGGAGGGAGGGAGAGAGGGTTAGAGGGAGAGAGGGTAGAGGGAGAGAGGGGAGAGGGAGGAGGAAGAGAGGGGGGGAGGGAGGGGAGAGGGGGGGAGAGAATCACAGAGGGAGAGAAGGTGGGGGGATGGGAGAAGGAGAGAAAGAATGAGACAGAAGAGAAGATGTCAAGAGAACAGAAATACTCATACAATAATATACATTACTGCACAAGATAATTAATAATTTATCAATCTTTTAATGTCATAGCCCATATCAATATAAAAAAGCAAGCATTCTAAGCCGTGTGACTTGCTGTGTAACTCCCCTATCCCTTATGCATGAACACCCTCTGTTTGTTCTGGTGGATGAGGAGGAGAGGAGGGGGAGGAGAACAAGGCGAGGTGGAGGAGAAATGAATGAGGTGGAGGAGGAGAGTAGAGGATGAGGGGAAAAAGAGGTAAGGGAGGATAAGAAGAGTGGGTCAAGAACATTCAAAGGACATTGACCAGAGAAGCCTTTACTCTCATGTCTCCGAAGTGAGAAGTGTTGCAGCAGCTCCCAGCAACACATTTGTAAATGAAGCCAAACTTTATCACAGCTCTCAGAATGGCTCACGAAAAAAACATTCCCAGCTCGATATGCAGAGACTCATATCTGACAGCGCGCATCCATCAAAAGGTCACCTCCACCCGGCTCCAATAAATTGCCTCTTCCTCGCCTTACTGGTGAGACGCTTCTTGGCCGGCTTTCTCTTCTTGGTCACCTCCAAAAAAAGTTAGGTTTGGGGAGCAGATGAAGTCTGAAGTGTTCATCAGAACAGTGTAAGAATCTCTCTGTCTGTCTGTCTGTCTGTCGGTCCGTCTATCTGTCTGTCTGTCTGTCTGTCTGTCTGTCTGTCTGTCTGTCTCTCGCCCATTAACTATAGCGGAACGAGTTATCCTTTACTTCTCAGCATGAGAAATACAAGGTGAGCATGACAAATGCTTGAAATGCGTTGAGTCTCATGTAGAATGTGTGAGACTTGAGAGCCCTGGATTTATTTAGCTCACTAGTTACCTCCCTGTCGCGTGAGAGGAGAGGGAGGAGAGGAGGGAGGAGAGGGAGGGAGGAGAGGGAGGAGAGGAGGCGGAGAGGGAGGAGAGGGAGGAGAGGAGGGCGAGGAGGGAGAGGAGGGAGGAGGGAGGAGAGGGAGGGAGGGAGGAGAGGATGGCGGAGAGGGAGGAGAGGGAGGAGAGGGAGGAGAGGAGGAGAGGAGAGGAGGGAGAGGAGGGAGGAGAGGGAGGAGAGGAGGGAGGAGAGGAGGGAGGAGAGGGAGGGAGGAGAGGGAGGGAGGAGAGGAGGGTGGGAGAGGGAGGAGAGGATGGAGGAGAGGGAGGAGAGGAGGGAGGAGAGGAGGGAGAGGGAGGGAGGAGAGGGAGGAGAGGCGGGGAGGAGGAGAGGAGAGGAGAGGAGAGGAGAGGAGAGGAGAGGAGAGGAGAGGAGAGGAGAGGAGAGGAGGAGAGGAGAGGAGAGGAAGAGAGAGATAAAGGGAGAAGCGGAGGGAGGAGGAGAGAAGATGGATAGAGGGATTAGGGTAAAGAAGAAGCAGAAGGAGGAATGGAGGAGATTTACTGGGTGGACCGCTCAGCTCATGTCAATCTTCTCATGCTGTAGACCCAGTAGAGACACACACACACTCACACACATACACACACATGGACATACACACATACACACAACATTAAAAACATTCTAGCAGTATTGTCAGGGTGTTCAGTTTGAAAGTAATGATTGACCTGAAGCAGCATCTCATGCATTAATGGATTCTAGAAATTAACCTTTGCCAGCCTATTTGGTGCTGGCCATGTTCAATTGACATAAAACATACAAAATATCAATACATTAAAGATGTGTTGACAAGGTGGATGAAATTGGCTTTTTCTGGTCATTCCACAGGCATTGGAATCAGTGTCTGTACATGATCCCTGATTTAGTGTGTGTGTGTTGGTGGAAGCAGTGTGAGGGTGTGGAGATGTCTGTGTGTGTGTGTGTTTGTGTGTGTGTGTGAGGGTGTGTGTGTGGTGGTGGAGAGGTGTCTGTGTATGTGTGTGTGAGGGTGTGGTGGTGGAGAGGTGTGTGTTTGTGTGTTTACCTTGCACGCCCAGCAGGCTCGGGATTCTGTGATGAGCAGTTTGAGAAGTTCAGCGAGGTGTGTGAGTGCTTCCTGAAGGTCAGCTGCTGACACCAGCGTGGCCATTAAAAGGTCAGTTTCTCTGTGTCTTTAGGTGAAGAGGCAGAATTCTACATGCTGTCGATACCAAATCAGTGGAACTCACTTCAAAGGAGACTGTAAACTTCAGGAAGATTAATTTTGTTCGATGTTGCTCATTCCTTTAGACCGCTGGTGTTGCACTATGCACGTAATTCCAACACACACACAAGCACACTGTTCACACAGTGTCATAACTACTGCAACAATGAGGTGGTAGACCGTCAGCCCGTAAAGTATACACTCTTAGACAGTCTTCTCACCTCCAACGCCTTTCCTCTACTCCCTACTTACATCCTGCATCCACCATCAGCCGCTAATACGCCTCCTCCCCTCCAACATCCTCCTCTCCTCCCCTTCTCCCCTCAAAACAGCCTCCTCTTCTCCTCTCCTCCATACGCCTCTCCTTCCCTCCTCCATCCTTCCCTCGTCCTTCCTCCTCTCTACGTTTGTGTGTGTTTGTGTGTGCATGTGTGGAAGTGTGTGTATCTAAGTGCCTGTTTGTGCATGTGTGTGTGTGTGTGTGTCCTGATCCAGTATTCCAGGTGGATAATTGGCTGCCAGGCCACTCACACATGAAGCAGCTTGGCTTCCACACGCCCGTCAGCCAATTAAACTGCAGCTCCACTAGATAAAGTCACTCTGCCTTCTCTGAGACATACACATTCACACACTACCACACATGCACACACATGCACAAATGCACACACATTCAAACACACACAGGCATACACATGCACATACACACACACATGCACACCCGCACACACATGCACACTCACACACACAGGCATGCACATGCACACACACATGCAGACACACACACCAGCGCTGCTGTAAAGCTGGGACGGGTCGTAGGGGATTCAGTAAGACGTGGAGCAGCTTAAGATGATGGGACGGGAGCCAGGATTATTCCAGCAGGATCTCCAGTCTAATATCTATTCACCATGTGTCAATGTAATGTTTTATATCTCATATTTATTTAATCTCACTTCCTAATTCCTTTGCACAATGCAGCAGCCTGACTGGATAAACCACAGAGCTCATGTTGTCCTACAACAGCGCATGTGTCCTCTCTGCCCTGCTCCACCACCTGTCTGTCTGCTACAGCAGCGCATGTGTCCTCTCTGCCCTGCTGCACCACCTGTCTGTCTTCTACAGCAACCATGTGTCCTCTCTGCCCTGCTGCACCACCTGTCTGTCTGCAGCGCATGTGTCCTCTCTGCCCTGCTGCACCACCTGTCTGTCTGCTACAGCAACTATGTGTCCTCTCTGCCCTGCTGCACCACCTGTCTGTCTGCTACAGCAACTATGTGTCCTCTCTGCCCTGCTGCACCACCTGTCTGTCTGCTACAGCAACTATGTGTCCTCTCTGCCCTGCTGCACCACCTGTCTGTCTGTCTGCTACAGCAGCGCATGTGTCCTCTATGTAACACCTGTCTGTCTGCCAGTCAAAAAACGATGGCTCTATTCTACAGCTGCACTACCCCAGTTCAGACCTAGAACCCTGGTTTAGGTCTAGTACAGTACAACCCTGGGTCAGGTCTAGTACAGTACAACCCTGGGTTAGGTCTAGTACAGTACAACCCTTGGTCAGGTCTAGTACAGTACAACCCTGGGTTAGGTCTAGTACAGTACAACCCTGGGTCGTCACACTGCTTCACACGTGAGGCACCAATCAAGATGTGGCACCACAGTTACTATGGAAACACATCTTAAAAGTTTGATCTGATTGCTGCATTGTTTAGATAATGAGATGAGGTGATCAGAACTGTATATTCAATAACAGAAAAGGTAGGTCTCCAGGCATGTTAGTTTGTTTCAGTAAGAGAGCATATGGTGTGTGTATGGTGGTGTGTGGGGTGTGTGTGTATGTGTGAGAGAGGGTGTGTGGGTGTATGTGTGTGTGAGGGTGTGTGTGTATGTGTGAGAGAGGGTATGTGTGTATGTGAGGGTGTGTGTTTTTGGGGATTTGTCATTTTTCTCAATGTTCCATCCTGTTTCCCTACATCCCTCTCTCGTAATCCTCTCTTTCTGTCTCAAAACTCTCTGTAATCTCTCAATTCTCTTTTGTCTCCTATGTTTGTGCACTACTTAATTCTCCTCTACCCATGCGATGCAGTCAAAAGGATGGAGAGAGCGAAGCGAGGAAGTAGAGAAGGGAGAAGAGAAGGAGGGAGAAGAAGGGAAGGGAAGAGAAGAGGGAAGAAGAAGAAGAGGCTATACGGGAGCGAGAAGCGACGTATACTCACGAATCACTCCTCATCTCTCCTCTCTCCTCTCTCTCCTCTCTACCTCTCCCCTCTCTTCCTTTCCTCTCTCGCCTCCTCTCCTCTCCTCCTCTCTCCCTCCTCCTCTCCACTCTTACAGACATAGCAACAGCTCCACCTGGAGGCAAAATCTCCTCCGAGGCTTCTCACAGTTACTGATGGTTACATGAGCTTTCAAACAGTTACTGTTACATGAGCTTTCACACAGCTACTGTTACCTGAGCTTTCACACAGTTACTGATGGTTACCTGAGCTTTCACACAGTTACTGATGGTTACCTGAGCTTTCACACAGTTACTGATGGTTACCTGAGCTTTCATACAGTTACTGTTACATGAGCTTTTACACATAATCTTGATCAGAAAAAATGTGGTTTGAAATATTAAACCTGGGGGGGAATATTACTATTTATTATGATGTCATATATCTTATATAGTACTTTCTCTAAGTACTCAAAGTCGCTTATTACAGAGTCGAGAATTCATTCAGACACAGTCATACCGGTGGTGGTAAGCTACACCTGTAGCCACAGCTGCCCTGGGGCAGACTGACACATCCTGCCAATCAGCCCCTCAGACCACCACCAACATTCATTCACCAACATTCATTCGATGCATGTCTTTATGATGGTCGGGGAAACCGGAGGACCCGGAGGAAACCACCACACAGGCACGGGGAAGAACATGTCAACTCCACACAGAAAGGACCTTGAACGACCAGGGTTTGAACCAGGGACCTTCTTGCTGTGAGGCGACAGTGCTAACCACTGAGCCACCGTGCTGCCCGAACAACAGAATAACATGTTGTCATTCTGTTAGTATCAGAATAACAACATGTCTGAAACTAAAGGTCCTCAACAGAGAGCAGCTGGATGTGCCAGTCTGAGGAGAGAGACCCATGACCCCCGTGGGTCTGGAGAGTGTTACACTTCCTGTATTACACGTAGGTCAAGGGTCATCACCAGGCCCCTCAACGGAAACACATGAGGCCCCCTGCAGAATAAGCCTAACAGTGCGTTCACACTGCAGCGACGCGACATGTTTTCCATTCATTTTCAATGGAGCCAGGCGAATCGCTTGCGTGGTGCATTGTGGGTAGCGACGCGACAGAGTTGAGATTTTCTCAACTTTATGCAAATGAGGAGCGATTTTCGCTAGCGATGGCCAATCGGAGTGTTTGCTTGTTTCATTTCTAGCTTTGTAGGTTTCAAGATGCAGGAGAAACTTATCGCATATTTTTCCCTTGCAGGATTTAAGTGAAAGATCTTTCTTTTTTACTTGCCTTTTTCAGTTCCTCCTGGCATCTTTTCCCCATCCATTTTATTATTTTCGCATCAGCTTAATCTTGCTAACTCCACAACAAAAAATGATTGTTTAGGGTTGTCTCCGTGGCAACAACCTTACACGCACTTGCGTTTGAGAAAGAGAGGGCGACAACTGAAAACTGCACTTTTTAATGCACGGTCTGATGCACCGTGAATTCTCCCGAAGGAACGAACGCGCTTTTGCCCAAAATCCGATAATTTTTTGGGGCGTGAGAAATTGGTTGTGTGGCGTGAGAGCGTGTGAAAACATGCAAAAGCGTGTGTCACACGGCGAAACCGTGAGAGTTGGCAGCTCTGGTTTAGCGCAGACACTACATAGAAAGGGGGGTGGCTATGTTGACGCCATCCAATAGCATGGAAGCATAGATGGTCCAAACGTGTACACACGTCACAAACGGCCGTGTACAGACGTCAAAACGTGTACAGACGTAAAAAATGAACGTGTACAGACGTAAAAAATTAACGTCTGTACACGCACGCGAATTCAGACGTTTTGGCACAGTTGGCCTTCCATAAGCGATTCGCTTCGCTGCAGTGTGAATGCACTGTAACCCCTGGTGTCCACGGCACGCGTTATCGCGTTGCTCTCATTGGGATTGAATGGAAGCGATTTGCTGCCTAGCGAGAAAAAAATCGCCTTTGCGGGCTGCAGAAAGTTGGGCATTTTTCAACTTCATGCAAATGAGAGCGATTTGCTGCCTGCTGAGAGCCAATCAGTTCGTCGTGTGTGTGATTTGGAGGACAGCGATCTCAGCAGCACTGCAACCGAAGTTTTCTACAGCCAAACATTATTTTTCTGACCGCGCTCCCCAGGCGACTTTTCGCTAGCGATTTAACGCATGTAATTTGTGCCTTATCGCTGAGAGCAAATCGCTCTCATTTGCATGAAGTTGAAGAATTCTCAACTTTCTGCAGCCCGCAAAGGCGATTTATTCCTCGCTCGGCAGCTAATCGCTTCCATTCATTCCCAATGAGAGCAACGCGATAACGCGTGCCGTGGACACCAGGGGTTACAACAGGTGCGTTCGACATGACCTTGCTTCATGCAGCGCTGCAGCTGGCTGCAGGCGGCTGACTTGAAACAGTGAATTCTGGTTAGACTTTTTGTCCGACTTGAGACGGCGCCGAGGCTAGGTCACTGTGACGTAGCCATCAAAGTACCGTGAGATCGATTCGAGAACTGCCGACTGTGTAGCCGAGCGCATTTTCTCAAGAGCAACTGCACGGCTTCAAATGACGACACACCTATTTCATGATTGGCCAGACTCACACACGACAACTTTGACGCTTGTTTTGTAATTATTCTGACACCTTCAGTTTCGCCAATGCTCAAATCCGGACCAAACTATTTGATTGAATAAAACATTTGTTGAAGAAAGGGTTTTGGGCCACCTCTTCTACTAACGGAAATACTAAGTTTAATTATAAATAAAATAACGTAAGCAAACAGCGCTTGATCGGCCATGACTGACATCAACGCAGCAAACCACGAGAAGCTGGAATGTCCAACTTCACAGAGCCGTTTTCAACTCCTCCCCGACTGCAAGCGGCTACTCTCGCTGGTCGTTTCATGCAGCTGCAGTCCATGTCGAACGCACCTAACAGGTGCGTTCGACATGACCTCACTTCATGCAGCGCTGCAGCTGGCTGCAGGCGGCTGACTTGAAACAGTGAATTCTGGTTAGACTTTTTGTCCGACTTGAGACGGCGCCGAGGCTAGGTCACTGTGACGTAGCCATCAAAGTACCATGAGATCGATTCGAGAACTGCCGGCTGTGTAGACGAGCGCATTTTCTCAAGAGCAACTGCAGGGCTTCAAATGACGACACAGCTATTTCATGATTGGCCAGACTCACACACGACAACTTTGACGCTTGTTTTGTAATTATTCTGACACCTTCAGTTTCGCCAATGCTCAAATCCGGACCAAACTATTTGATTGAGTAAAACATTTGCTGAAGAAAGGGTTTTGGGCCACCTCTTCTACTAACGGAAAGACTAAGTTTAATTATAAATAAAGTAACGTAAGCAAACAGCGCTTGATCGGCCATGACTGACATCAACGCAGCAAACCACGAGAAGCTGCAATGTCCAACTTCACAGAGCCGTTTTCAACTCCTCCCCGACTGCAAGCGGCTACTCTCGCCGGTCGTTTCATTCAGCCGCAGTCCATGTCGAACGCACCTAACAGTGCGTTCACACTGCAGCGACGCGAATCGCTTGCCTTCGCTCGCCTTCCCACAGTGCACCACGCTCGGGGGCGTATCAACAGATTAATGTAGCGTCACTGTGTCCAATTCCGACCGCCGAAAGCTCCTATTGTCCAAACCCGACCAGGCAGTATCTGGTCTTTTTTCCAGAATTTTCTTCCGCGATCACCAGCAAAGTGTACGTAGTATTATTTGATGCATATCAAACAATCTACGTGTCAAATTTCATGAACATACATGGACGTTTACATGTCTAAATACTATAGGAAAGTTACTTTGATGAGTGAAAGCCGAAAGACCACTCGGGCGACGCATGGGCGACGATCTGTAGGCCTACTCTGAAAAATGTTTCAGTATTGTCATCGTACTGCTACTATGGGTTAGCATATGAGTTTATTTCAACGCTAGCATAGCACTACTTTGTCTAGCCAATGGAAATACACCATCATTTCTGACGATCTGTAGTCGAGGAGAGGAAGGGAGGGGGGCAGATAAACACATGGTGCCAGACATGGTAGGCTATCACACCATGTGTGTGGGTTAACGAGGAGCTGGATAACGAGGATCATTGTAAATCTTAGCCTATGTTTCCAGATCAATGTTGTATTTTCGTTAGTCTGTTTAGTATTTAAATAAATGTTCACATTTTTAAAGATTTGCACAAGTTGTCTTTTGCTAACCGTCCTGTTATCTTTGACCCCATTCAATGTTTAACGTCTCTAAATATATGATTGAATTTTGCTTCATATTTCATGACTTCCTAATAAGATATCTTATTTTGAAGGACATAACTACGTTCCCGGATATGTTGACAGCATTGATGGTCAGTTTGGTGACCCTGGATCAAGTTAATATCCCTGGAAAAAACAGCAGCAACGAGTGTTGACTACGACGATTTAAGTGTAGTCGGGTTTGGACAAGGGTAGCGCACGGCTAATTTACCGGCGCCAGCGTCCTTTTGCCGGCTCTAGTAAAGGCAAAGCTAACTCTAAAATTAAAACAATATTTAGCTCGAAAGGTAATAAGTTAAGGCATAACTTGACATAATTAAATCAGCTGAAAACGTGATACGATCATTTAATAAATATTTGAAGTGGCATTTTAGCTAAAATCCGGTCGGGATTGGACACAGTGACGTTAGCTAGAATTGTAGTTCTCTAAAGTCACTAAGCTAGTTGTCATGGCCAAGTGTGCAGACTTGGGTTTACGTACTCGCAACATCGATCAAAATACAACTTGTATACAAGATACAAAACTGTTTAATAGACATACACGTTGACATGTGTAAAAACGTTTTATTATATTACTCAAAGTCTCTGCTAATCTGTCGATACGACTGGGGAGTTCCAGCCGGGCTACTATAGCTAGTTACCACAGAACGAAGTTACGTAATGTGTCGAGACTAAATTTGAAAGTACAAAAAACCCACCGGGAGCATCGACAACGTCGGCAAGACTGTGCCAGGCCTCATACTTTTTATTAATGTCTTGTACAAATACAGAGACGTATCGTACAGGACTGGATATGCAGCCACACAAGCGATCAGTTTCCCCTCCATCTTGCAACCTAGAAACCTAGAAATGTTCACCATGGTTGCTACGTTACGAGAAACAAGCAAACACTCCGATTGGCCATTGCTAGTGAAAATCGCTCCTCATTTGCATAAAGTTGAGAAAATCTAAACTCTGTTGCATCGCGTCGCTACCCACAATGCACCACGCAAGCGATTCGCTTGGCTCGAAAATGAATGGAAAACATGTTGTCGCTCGCATCGCGTCGCTGCAGTGTGAACGCACTTAACAGTAGCCTACTGGAACATTCTGAAGAGCCGTATAATAAATGCAAGATATTAAAACTCAAGCTTTTCTTGTGAGGGAAATGTATTCAATCAGAAAAAAAATCAATTTCAATGTTATCAGCTTGATAGGAAGTCAATAAAGGAGCAAGAAGGCAAATTTTCCTGGCTCTTGGAAAGGAGGCTCGCTGTTAACGCTAGCTAAGCACAACACAGACAGAGCAGTTAACTACAGCTGTCAAAGTATAACGTTAGCTACGTGGTAAAGTACAGTAGCCTAATGTTAGCTATACAATACCTGTTTCTTCTGGCAGTTGAGTGCATCCTTCACCGGCTGGTCGAAAAATAATTGTAATTTTTGCATTTAATTCAGAAATGTTCTGTTTTGAATGCCGCTTTTGGGCACTGTTTTGAAATGTTTGTTTCATTTTTCCTATGCCACGCTACTACTTAATTGCAGCGGGCTCGCGGGTCTGTGTGACCATCTGACCTACTTCGTCACGTCACTTACCTAGCTAACAAAGAAAGCACAATTAAATATACTTTTCTTTATTTGTATATCAACTCTGGAAATACAGACAAGACAATAAGACCATAGTGTGCATCCCATGTATTTCAAATTGGATAAAAAACAAAAAAAACGGGGGAAGGCACCCCGCGGTGCGGGGGCTGCGGGGTAATGTTTACGGGCCAACAACGACCAGCATGTGCTGGCAGCTCCTGGTCCTCTGCCAAGAGAGGCCTCACTGATAATGTCACAGGTCACAGGTCATGTTGAGACATGAAACAGACTGAAAGTGAAACGCATAATGGGTGTGTTTACCCCATGATCATGTTGACCAGAGATGTGTCTAGCTAGCTCAAGAATGGTGTGTGTTGGACCTGAATCATCAGCATATCTTTAGTTATACATGTATACAGAGCTGACTAATACACGTTAAGGGTTTAGGTTGGTTATAGCTGCTGATCTATGACATTGCTTGTAAAAAGGGCTTTAAAAATAGTGCCTGGTTGGATGGCACTCAGAACATAAAAGCCTTTTGTGTCGACTCATGTGTTACTCAGAGGGCCATAGTGTTTTGGTGGGGACAGTTGTTATCCTTCTGGGTCCTAACACCAGTCCTGTTCTGCTGCTAATTAGTATCTGGGTTTTTCACTGGTCTCTGGACCTTGATCAGGACCTCTCTCTGACCCTGCCCCAGGCCTGGGGTTCCCCTGCGAACAGCCTGGGCCCACAGAAACACACAGACACAGAAAGTCCAGCCTCACAGTGATCTTAGCTGCTTGACTGTTTAATATCAGAGTATGTTTATTTAGGGATGTCCAGCAATTTTATGTTGGCATTTCTAAAAGTTTGTCTGTATGGATAAAAAGTGGATCAATATTGCATTAAGAGTTCCTGGTGTGTGTGTAGTGCCATTTGTTTCCACTAAGTGTCGCTGTGGTACTTTCTGTCTCTACAACTGGAATCTTCCACAACCGGAAAAAGACGTGGCAAGTGACTGAAACAGTTCCGCTTCCTTGTTTACAGCGAAACTGTTTCGGTGGATGTGAGGACTATGCATCGTTGACTTATTTAAATAGGCTGAATAGACCTTAACTCTTACTTAGCTAGGCAGCCTGACGGGCGATGGACCGGCTGGTGTTTGTGGTTCTCGGGGGTCTGATTGAGGTCTGCAGCGGTGTGTCCGCAAACAGAGGAGGGTATCAAACGTTCACAGATGAAATCCCATTTAAAATCAACTGGCCGGGATCAGAATTCACCCTGGTAAGTGTGTGCGTTGATTCCCCCTTGCAGATATCTTAACAAGCTAGCTGTCTAGCCACTGGTGCAGGATAAAGCTGCAAATAAAAGTTGAAAATGATAACCTCTATTTCTTGTTAGCCATCATCGGGTGCACTCTACAAAGATGATGACTTTGTCATCATGACAACAGCGGAGAAAGAGAAATATAAATGTATCCTTCCCTCGCTGTCCAATGGAGATGAGGTAAAACTCTTTAACGTTAACTGCTGTGTACTGTAATGATGACGAACGTGCCGATAGGAATCATCCTCCCTCTCACCACGTGTCTGTCTGTCTGTCTGTGTGTATCCTGTACCAGGATGACGAGAGGGATTACACTGGTCCTAGTCCCAGTGCTCTCCTGGAACCTCTCTTCAAACAGAGCAGCTGTTCATACAGGGTGAGGAACATCACCTATCTCACTCCACACTTGTCTAACCTGTCTCACTCTTTATACCTGTCTCACTCTCTACACCTGTCTAACATGTCTTACTCCACACTGTTCACTGACACACTGTTCTCCTAACACACACTTCATCCTAACACACACTTCATCCTAACACACACACACCAACACACACTTCCTCCTAACACACACACAACACCAACACTCACTTCCTCCTAACACACACAAACCAACACTCACTTAATCCTAACACACGCTAATACATGTCTTGGTGGTGCAGATCGAGTCCTACTGGACGTACGAGGTGTGCCATGGGAAGCATGTGAGACAGTACCATGAGGAGAAGGAGACAGGGCAGGTCAGTACAGACACACTCACTACAACTACACAACTACTGCATCAGCTGGTCATTATAGTATGCTAAAGACATAGCATCTTGTTAAAGTGTTGTTTGAGGAGTTCAGTGTGAGTGTGTTGTTTGAGGAGTTCAGTGTGAGTGTGTGTTCCTCCTAGAAGATCAACGTCCAGGAATACTTCCTGGGGAACATGGCCGGGACAGACGACGCCACAGGTACAAACCACTTCCTGTCTGAGAGTCAATTCCTCTACTTACAGTTTCTGATTTTCATGTGTTTGTCTTCCTTCCAGAAGCAGAGAAGATGTCTGAGCTGAAGTCAGAATCCGGGAAGGTTAGTGGCACGCCAGCACCTCTCCTTTCCCAGGCATGTTCCTCCCCTCTCTCCTCCCTCTCCTTTCCCAGGCATGTTCCTCCCCTCTCTCCTCCCTCTCCTTTGCCCAGGCATGTTCCTCCCCCTCTCCTTTCCCAGGCCTGTTCCTCCCCTCTCTCCTCCCTCTCCTTTCCCAGGCATGTTCCTCCCCTCTCTCCTCCCTCTCCTTTCCCAGGCCTGTTCCTCTCCTCTGTCCCTCCTGTCTCTCTAATCCCTCCCTCCCTTTGCTCTCTCTCTCTCCTCCTCCCTCCAGGTGCCTACTAAGAACGTGGAGGGTCAGCTGATGGCGTTCCACCGCGTGTGGATGGGTGCGGGGACCCCGTGTCTTCTGAGGCAGGGCAGCCCGCGCTCCACCTCTCTGCTGTACGTGTGTCACCCTGAGGCCAAGCACGAGATCCTCTCCATCGCTGAGGTCACCACCTGCGAGTACGAGGTGGTGGTGCTCACGCCCCTGCTCTGCTCCCACCCCAGATACAGGTACACACACACACACACCTGGTACACACACACACACCTGGTACACACACACACACACACACACACATGGTACACACACACACCTGGTACACACACACACACATGGTACACACACACACACTCACACACACCTGGTCAGTGATGCCGTTTTTTTTTGGAAAATAGTTTTTAAGTTCAACTTAAAATGTCAGGAGATACATTGTACATTGTTGTTGTGTACATTACTGTTAAAAATGCACTTCTAATGAAGTGAGTGTTGGCAAAACCGGTTGTCATTTTTATGTTGAGGCGGCGGAGGTGTTGTCGGCAGCTGCTGAAAGTAACTAAAAAAATAACTTGTAATCTAATTTAGTTACTTTTAAAATCAATTAATCTGTAAAGTAACTAAGTTACTTTTTAAAGGAGTAATCAGTAATCAGTAATCAGATTACTTTTTCAAAGTAACTGTGGCAACACTGCACCTGGTACACGCACACCTTGTGAAACAACAGTGCCACCTGTGACAAGTTTCAAGTGAACTAGTGTTTCTAAGCCCCTGTGTTACCCCCTTTCCATCAAAGTGAACCGGGAGCTAGTTCGGAGCTGTGCTGAGCCAGTTCGGAGCTGGTTCAAGAACGGAGCCTTCTAAGAACCGTTTTACATTTCGACGGGCTAGAGAGCCACCACAGAGCCACGTCATTACGTCACTGGATACGTCTCATCTTTTCCCAGCAACGCTAGCGCGGCAGCGCCAAACACAAAGCAGAGCCCCTAAAGGCTGTTTATCAATCCGAAGAACGTGTTTTTCTTTGCTATTGCGCAATACACTGGACTTGCAGCAGTATGACAACACTGGGCATTATCAGCGCAACATTTGATACACTTTTGCTGTATAGTGCTTGTGTATTACGTTTGTGTTAAATATAGGCTCATAACATTCGTGTTTGTGATTTCACTCATTTGATAGGATTATGATCAAACGCAGCAACTAGCTAGTGTCTGCACTGCACTATGATGCTAGCTAGGTTATCGAAAAGTCGGAGCAAATTTACAAATGAGCAGTTTCATCAATAAAATAAGCACATTTTCAGCAACTACACTGCCCACTTCTCAATACATTTTCATCCAGATGCTGTACCTGCAAGTACCGTTTAGCTGAAATATGAATTGTAAAAACTTAAAGCAATAGCGGTCAAAGGATTCTGTTAGTCTTGTTGGTCACGGTAACCCCGCCCCAAGCGGTTCATTTGTTGGTTCGAAAACTAGAACAGGTTCAAAGTGGGGCCGGTTGCGAACCACGTACGAACCACGTACTAACCACTGTCGAAAGAGAAATAACTCGTTCGCGATTAAGCACCGGCTCCGAACCGGCACCCAAAATGCGTTGGTGGAAAAGGGGTGTGTGTTTTCAGGTTCAAGTGAACCAGTGTTTCAGAGCCCCTGTGTGTGTTCAGGTTCAAGTGAACCAGTGTTTCAGAGCCCCTGTGTGTGTTCAGGTTCAAGTGAACCAGTGTTTCAGAGCCCCTGTGTGTGTTCAGGTTCAAGTCGTCTCCGGTGAACGCCATCTTCTGCCAGGCGCTGCCAGGTTCTCCTCTCAGACCTTTCAGACTTACCAAGCTGGACCAGGAGCAGAGAGACCTGCTGCGACCGCCCTCCTCCTCCTCCTCCTCCTCCTCCTCCTCCTCCTCCTCCTCCTCTTCCACTGCCCCAGACAAGGAGGTGAGATGGGGGACAGAGGGGGGTGGGAGGAGACTGGGAGAGTTGAGGGTGGAAACAAGTTAAAGATTTAGGATAAGTGAGGGAGAAGAGACTGTAGGAGGGGAGGAAGGGGGGAGAAGAGAGCAGGGATGGGGGAGAGGAGAGGAGGGAGGGAGGAATGGAGGGGGGAGAGGAGGGAGGGATGGGGGAAAGGGGGAAGAGGAGGGAGGGGGGGGGAGACAGTAGGACAGTGAACTAGGTATGAAGCACTGTCAACTTGAACTTGTCCCCACCCTCTCCAGGAGGAGGCAGAGTCTCCAGTCAGAGAAGAGGCATTTAGCTCCACCCACAAGCCCTTGGTGGTGGGCGGGCAGACTCAGGTGACGGTAGGCTCCACCCACATCTCCCACCTGACAGATGAGCAGCTGATCAGGGAGTTTCTGAGTGGCTCCTACTGCCTGCACGGGGTGAGATCTGCTCTCCTATTGGTTGATGCTCGCTGGGATATGATGTTAAATCCTGTGTGTGATGTAATTCCTTCCTGTAAATGATGTAATTCCTTCCTGTGTGTGATGTCCTTCCTTCCTGTGTGTGATGTCCTTCCTTCCTGTGTGTGATGTCATTCCTTCCTGTGTGTGATGTCATTCCTTCCTGTGTGTGATGTCCTTCCTTCCTGTGTGTGCTCCAGGGGGTGGGCTGGTGGAAGTATGAGTTCTGCTACGGTAGACATGTACATCAGTACCACGAGGTGAGTCTGCCTGCTCACAGAGTCTGGACATTCTGGACATGCTTGTGTGTATATTTATACGTGTGTGTGTGTGTGTTCAGGATAAGGAGCAGGGAAAGAGCATCGTGGTGGTGGGCAGCTGGAGTCTAGAGGAACATCTGGACTGGGCTCAGAGGAACGTAGCTCGCTCCTACCAGCTGAAGGACAACGGCCAGCAGAAAGTCAAGTACGACTCCTTCCTCTCCTCTATTTCCTCCATCTCATCTCCTCCCCTCCCTCTCCTCTCTCTCTCTCTTCCTCTCCTACCCCTACATTGAGTTTTTCCAGTCTACCAGTATCTAGAAAAGGTGTTGCACTGCTTCTGAGACCCCACAGCGGCTCTGCAGAAGGCTCCTGTATATCCTCTCATTACATACTGAAGGTCTGTCTTGTCTCTTTAGGCTGGTGTCTCACTTCTACGGCCACGGGGACTTGTGTGACTTGACAGGGAAACCGAGACAGGTCATCGTCAAGCTGAAGTAAGGAGAGGGTGTACTGACACCTGAGGCAGCATTTCCCCTGGACACTGATCTGACTCTCTCTGTGTGTGTGTGTTCCTGGACACTGATCTGACTCTCTCTGTGTGTGTGTGTGTGTGTGTGTTCCTGGACACTGATCTGACTCTCTATGTGTGTGTGTGTGTGTGTTCCTGGACACTGATCTGACTCTCTATGTGTGTGTGTGTGTGTTCCTGGACACTGATCTGACTCTCTCTGTGTGTGTGTGTTCCTGGACACTGATCTGACTCTCTCTGTGTGTGTGTGTGTGTGTGTGTGTTCCTGGACACTGATCTGACTCTCTATGTGTGTGTGTGTGTGTTCCTGGACACTGATCTGACTCTCTCTGTGTGTGTGTGTTCCTGGACACTGATCTGACTCTCTGTGTGTGTGTGTTCCTGGACACTGATCTGACTCTCTGTGTGTGTGTGTTCCTGGACACTGATCTGACTCTCTGTGTGTGTGTGTGTGTGTGTGTTCCTGGACACTGATCTGACTCTCTCTGTGTGTGTGTGTGTGTGTGTGTGTGTGTGTGTGTGTGTGTGTGTGTGTGTGTGTGTGTTCGTGTTCCTGGACACTGATCTGACTCTCTGTGTGTGTGTGTGTTCCTGGACACTGATCTGACTGTGTATGTGTGTGTGTGTTCCAGGTGTAAGGAATCAGAGTCCCCTCATGCTGTAACAGTCTACATGCTGGAGCCTCAAACCTGCCAGTACATCCTTGGGGTAGAAGATACACACATAACTACACACACACACACACACATGTATCTATACACACACACACGCATCTACACACCTTTACACACACATATCTACACACACACACATGTATCTATACACACACACACACACAACACGCATCTACACACTCACACACATATCTACACACTTATACACACACTCTCAGGACTCATGGTTGTGTGTGTTGGTTTAAAGGTGGAGTCTCCGGTCATCTGCAAGATCCTGGACACAGCTGATGAACAGGGCCTGCTGTCCATATCCAGCTAGAGAAGGAGGAGTAGGAGAGAGGAGGAGGAGAGGAGGAAGGAAGGAAGGACAAGAGAACGGAGGATAAAGGAGTTCTTGAGAGAGAGAGAACTTTGACAGGCCCAGAGAACCTTCACAGTGGCGAGGTCCCCGCCCTCGCCTTGACTCCTGTCCCGCCTCCCACCATGCCTCCACCACCTCGCCCGCCCCCACCTCGCCTTGACCCTCACCCCACCCCTCTTCACCCCCCCACCCTGACCCCGCCCCGCCCCAGATCTAAACCATGTCACACTGACACATTCAGACTGTAAAGTTGTATGTTATTTATCCTGAGGTGTTGGTTGGACGGTGCTTCCATTTAGATTTTAAAACAACTGCTGTTGTCTCTCCTGTCATTTTACATTGACTTTGGCACATCCTCTGTTACGGGAAATAAGCTACAACCAGCAGCTGTAACTGAACCTACCTGTTCTCCACGTGGAATGAAAGAGCTTGGATTTTGAAATAATAAAAATTAAGTTTAAATATAAAAAGGCTGCTAATGATACAAAACAGATACTAAACTGGTGAGCCTGACCCCCCTGTGAGCCTGACCCCCCTGTGAGCCTGACCCCCCTGTGAGCCTGACCCCCGATGAGCCTGACCCCCCCCAGGTGAGCCTGACCCCCCGTGAGCCTGACCCCCCCAGGTGAGCCTGACCCCCCGGTGAACCGGACCCCCCGGTGAGCCTGACCCCCCTGTGAGCCTGACCCCCGATGACCTGACCCCCCCCAGGTGAGCCTGACCCCCCGGTGAACCTGACCCCCCGGTGAGCCTGACCCCCCGTGAGCCTGACCCCCCTGTGAGCCTGACCTCCCAGTGAGCCTTACCCCCCCTGTGAGCCTGACCCCCCTGTGAGCCTGACCCCCCTGTGAGCCTGACCCCCCCTGTGAGCCTGAACACAGGGGCCTGGGTTCGATTCCGGCCTGGGGCATTTTCTGCATCTTTCTCTCCCTGATTTCCTGTTTCTCTGTTTATCTTCTGACTGAGCACATGAAGCTGAAAGGGCCCAAAACATCTTTAATATAAATAAGATGTTTTTACATGATGTATATCAGTGTTTCTCAGCTGGACTCAAAAGTGGGTCACAAGCTGGTGTAAAGAGGGTTGTGTCCATGTGCTTCGGCTCCGTCAAAAAGTCCAACTTTTATTTTAAGTTACCAAACTTCTGATGGTGCGCTTTTATTTTGAAATGTGCGCAGGCTCCAAACAGTGCCGCCCGCATTCTAGAACACTGCAATTGTTTTGTGAAATAAATGATAGTGGTTCGGAAATGAAATCATTTTGGGGTCGTGACTTCATGGCCAAGGAAAACTGTGGGTCCTGAAGTTAGACCAGCTGAGAACCACTGTGCTGAGCTATACCCCCAGGTAATAGCGTCTGCTGTAGGACACTGCTGTAGGACACTGCTGTAGGACACTGCTGTACAGTAGGACACTGCTGTACAGTAGGACACTGCTGTAGGACACTGCTGTACAGTAGGACACTGCCGTAGGACACTGCTGTACAGTAGGACACTGCTGTACAGTAGGACACTGCTGTAGGACACTGTTGTAGGACACTGCTGTAGGACACTGCTGTAGGACACTGTTGTAGGACACTTGTAGGACACTGTTGTAGGACACTGCTGTAGGACACTGCTGCAGGACACTTGTAGGACACTGTTGTAGGACACTTGTAGGACACTGTTGTAGGACACTGCTGCAGGACATATTAATACTTAGTGTTGTAGGACATATTAATACTTAGTGCTGTAGGACATATTAATACTTAGTGTTGTAGGACATACTAATACTTAGTGCTGTAGGACATATTAATACTTAGTGTTGTAGGACATATTAATACTTACTGCAGTAGGAAATATAACTTGTTCACTACTGTGGGCCAGATTAAGTAGTAGTAAATACTGAAAATGACAGTAATATACAGTATAACAATGAGTAACTAATTGTAAAAGACCAATATATTCTCATGGACTTGTGTGGGGCAAACATGTTCCCATTCCATCTACCCCTTATATAACCATCCACACATTTAGATGGGTAGTGGGGTTAACTACCATGTTACTACATACCATACAACTAGACACACTACAGTCGCAAAACATTTATTGATTGATAGAAAATGCATGAGGTTCACAAACACTGTATTATTTTGAAGAGAAATACCATCTAAATAGAACAATATGTAAAATGTTGTGATGGTGTTATTCAGTCAGTTGAATAACACTTCCTTTGTTATGAAAATCCAATCTGGATTATGCTGACTCTCTGGGCTGCAGGCTTCCAGCTCCGAGGGAGGGGGAAGATCCTCAGACATGGCGAGGTTAGGAGTGAGAGGCTAGGAGTAGAAGGGTAGGAGTAGAAGGGTTAGGAGTAGAAGGTTAGGAGTAGAAGGGTAGGAGTAGAAGGGTAGGAGTAGAAGGTTAGGAGTAGAAGGGTAGGAGTAGAAGGTTAGGAGTAGAAGGTTAGGAGTAGAAGGTTAGGAGTAGAAGGTTAGGAGTAGAAGGTTAGGAGTAGAAGGGTAGGAGTAGAAGGGTAGGAGTAGAAGGTTAGGAGTAGAAGGTTAGGAGTAGAAGGTTAGGAGTAGAAGGTTAGGAGTAGAAGGTTAGGAGTAGAAGGTTAGGAGTAGAAGGGGCTGCAGGCTCCCAGCTCCGAGGGAGGGGGAAGGTTAGGGTGAGAGGTTAGGAGTAGAAGGTTAGGGTGAGAGGTTAGGGTGAGAGGTTAGGAGTAGAAGGTTAGGGTGAGAGGTTAGGAGTAGAAGGTTAGGAGTAGAAGGTTAGGAGTAGAAGGTTAGGGTGAGAGGTTAGGAGTGAGAGGTTGGGAGTAGAAGGTTAGGACTGAGAGGTTAGGGTGAGAGGTTAGGAGGAGAAGGTTAGGGTAAGGGTCTTAAACAGATGGGATGGGGATCTGGTGCACCGTGCTGCTCTCACAGTCCTGCAGTGCGTCCTGGTGGGTGTGGTAGTGCAGCGCCACGTAGGACTTGGCGAGGCTGAAGGCCGGGTTGCTGTTGGGCTGCAGGGCGCTGGGGGAGCTGGGGCCGGCCGAGGGGCTGCTGTTGTAGATGCTGTAGTAGGGCTCGATGCGCGTGTTGATGGGGGTGGAGGTGCTGGGCGGCCGCGGGCGGCGCCCCCCGGTGGTGCGGGGGCTCCCCGCAGGCTCCCTGGACTGGCTGGGCCCGCAGGCCTGGTCCACCAGCCTGCGCTGGGGCTTGGGCGACAGCACGTACGCAGAGTTGGTCTCGTGGTGAGACGATTTGTTCCTGTTGGCCTCCAGGCTGCCCTTGCCCATGGCGTGCAGACGGGTCTTGTGCTTGCAGCAGAGGAACACCAGCGCCACCCACTGGAGGCAGCAGAGCACGCGGCGCCGCAGCCCGGCGCTGTTCCGGGAGTAGACGAACGGGTTGATGCCCGACTTGAGCAGGATGAGCGCCAGGCTGCAGAGCTCCAGCTGCAGGTGGGCGGAGCTGCTGCGCGGGCCCAGCACGTCCTGCGCCAGCGCCACGCCCATGGGGAGGCAGCACAGCAGCACGCAGCACACGATCACCACGCATGTGCTCACCGCGCGCGAGTCCTTGGCCGAGGCCAGGTTGACGGAGGAGACCAGCTGGCAGCAGGTGGCGCCCTGGGCGGCACCCGGCACTGGCGTGGCGCGGGGGGGGAGCGGGTGCGTCTGGACGTGCTGCAGCTTGTTGTAGCTCTGATTGCGGTAGAGGGACGGCACCTGGACGCCCTCGAAGCCGGCGACCACCAGTGGGGCGGGGGGCCGCGTGGCGTCCACCGCGATCACCGGGCACCTCCTCACCCGCGCGTTCTTCCTCAGTGTCCGAGCGATCATCAGGTAGGAGACGGTCACCACGGCCACGCAGAAGGCGAAGTCGGCCAGGTAGACGTACAGCACCACGCGGGCGCGTGCCCCCGCCGGGCCCAGGTGAGGCAAGCAGGGACCGTCCCGCCGGGCGTACGCTCTGAGGGTGAGCAGCGTGGCCATGGTGAAGCTGGAGGCCCACAGCAGGGCGGTGAGGGCCAGGGTGCAGGGCGGGGAGGCGGAGCGGTACGGCTGCTGCCCCAGGACCACGCGCAGCCTGTGCAGCGCGATCACCGCCACCGTCTCCAGGGAGACCAGGACGAAGCCAGAGCTGCTGAGCTGGAAGGCGAAGCAGAAGCCCTGGGAGACTCCGCCCCCTCCGTCCAGGAAGAGGACGAGGGCGAACATGGGCGTCCCGGCGCAGCACAGGAACAGGTCGCACACAGACAGGTTCAGGATCAGGAAGTCAAAGTTGGTGCGGAACTTCCGGAACGCAGGGTCGAAGAAGGAGAGAAACACCACCAGGTTACCGTAGGAACCCAGGATGAAGATGAGGAGGAGGAGGAGGGAGCAGGCCGTCAGGGTTGCGGTGTGGATCAGCTCCCAGCGGGGGGCGGAGTGGGGGTCGGAGCTGGTGTTGAGGGCGGGTTGGGGGGGCACCAGCAGCCCTGGGGGGGGGAGGGAGGCGTTCATGGCTCTCAGGGGGGTTGGAGCTCGTCTTCACATCCTCCTGCAGGCCGGCTCCGCCATCGCTGCCCCTGGCTCCAGCTTAGGAGACAGAACACAACACTCACACAGGGAACGGAGCCGGTAGGCCGCGAGATCAGGCTAACGTCCACATGTCTGTGATAAATACGTGTCTGTATTATTATAACGAACTGGCTGAACATCGAGTTTTGAAGAAAAAAAATGCACGAAAGACTGTGACGTTATTAATGCCCATTTCAATGGTAATGGCACAAACATCGTTCATTAAAACATGTTTAAAATGACTGTCATCTAAAATCCCAGTTATATTAGAAACGATGCCTACGCGTAAGCCTCCTTTATAATTAACATCCCACATTATACACATTGGAGCCCTTTTGACGTGAACAACCTGCACACTGCAGCAAAAACGGCGCATTTTGAAAGGCTGTTACTAGCAACGGCCCCAGAAGACATACCAAGAGACGAATTTCTTTCTTTTTTCTTCGAATTCTTACCTTATGTATCCATAATCGCTGACATATCCGCGCGTGCCAAAAAAATTACAATACACCGTTTATTCGTTTCTTGACGGCACATCCATCCTCTCGGTTAAAGAACGTCGGGCAGGACGTGGGGGAGGTATGAAGTCACTACCGACGTATAAACGCGGGTACCGCCTCAAGCGCTGAGCGGATAATTCGTATTATATATATATATATTTTAAATCTTATAGTCAAAGATCCTCTATCATCACTGTATTTAGGTCTAACCATGCCCCCGCCCCCTTCCTCACACTGTCACACACAAAACTGTTCAAGCATAATTAGATACCGTTTTGTTATTTCTTGTTAAAAGTAGCCTGCAACACCTTGATAGACTGAACACAACCCTAAGTCTCATACAAAGTTTCATACAAACAACCCATTTGTTTATTTTTATTCATTAAATATAAGCAAACAGTACAGCAAAAAAAATTACTTGCAGTTTTGGCACTACACTCTACAGAAGTGAGGTACTAAACTGGATGGTGTGTCCGGGAGACTGGGCTCACATCTGCATGAGGCACAGGCCCAAAACAATAAACCACAATGTTTCTCACCGGCGTTAAAATAAAGTAAAGGTAAGAAATGAAGAAGAGAGGGAACTGCAGGATGTCTTACTTCTGGTCTCTCCTGGTAGGGAGATACAGATCTTGGTCTCTCCTGGTACCGCGATACAGGTCTGGCCTCTGGTCTCACCTGGTACAGAGACACAGGTGTTGCAGGCGTCTCCTGGTACAAAGATACAGGTATTGGTGGTCTCTCCTGGTAGATATACAGGTATTCCTGGTCTCTCCTGGTACAGAGATACAGGCCTTGGTGGTCTCTCCGGGTAGAGATATACAGGTATTGCTGGTCTCTCCTGGTACAGAGATACAGGTCTTGCTTCTGGTCTTGCTTCTGGTCTCTTCTGGTAGAGATACAGGTCTTGCTTCTGGTAGAGATACAGGTCTTTCTGGTGTCTCCTGGTACGGATATACAGGTCTTGCTGGTCTCTACTGGGAGAGATAGGGGGGTCTTGGGACTTGTTCATCACACTGCGCTCAGATCTTCACACACCACACACACACACCACACACACTCTCAATTACACACAGACCATGCAAGAACAGGTAGAAAGATAGCACTCTACCAAATCTATGAACTCTCTAAGAAGATTTTTTATCAAGAACACTTCAAAATAAAATAAATACAATAAATATGTTGTGTTTGTTATATACAGGATATATACATAAAATATGCATATAATCATATAGATAAAACACACACACATGGCCAGATGCTCAGATAGATGTAGGCGGTCTCAAACACACACACACACACACACACACACACCTGTACAGTAATATTACAAACCCGCAGACCAGTTATTCCTTCAGTATAGTAGAAATGTAAATGAGCGCTCAACACATGAATACACTCTTTATTTGAGTCCTCTCCTCCCACCCTGGGCTCTCTCTGTCTTGGGTTCCCAACAGTCCAGCAGAGACCAGCAGGAACCATATTAGACCAGTAGACTCCAGAAGAGACAATGTTGCACCAGTAGAGACCAATATTGACTAATAGAGTCTGGAAGGGTCCAGTAGAGTCCAGTAGAGACCTGCAGAGGCAAGATCTTCTTTCCTTCCAGCTTCCTGTCCCGTCTCCTGTCCTGTTCCGTCCCGTCCCCCGTCCCATCTCATGTCACTCCTCCTGTCCCGTCTCCTGTCCCATCTCATGTCACTCCTCCTGGCCAAGAGCATCCCTCCAGGAGACCAGAGCAACCATGGAGGAGATGTTCAGCTGATCACCATCTGTAGACACAGCAGGATACCAGGGTTAGCACTGGTTTCTGGTGGTGTGTGTGTACAGTAGCAGGGGTACACCAGCAGGTAGTGTGTGTGTGTGTATACCTGTCTAGGCATGGTAGCAGGGGGACACCAGCAGGTAGTGTGTGTGTGTGTGTGTACCTGTCTAGGCATAGTAGCAGGGGGACACCAGCAGGTAGTGTGTGTGTGTGTGTGTACCTGTCTAGGAATAGTAGCAGGGGGACACCAGCAGGTAGTGTGTGTGTGTGTGTGTGTGTACCTGTCTAGGCATAGTAGCAGGGGGACACCAGCAGGTCAGTCAGCACCAGCAGCTGGTCATCAGTGAACTGCTGTTTGTGCTCCTGCCAGTTATCATGGTGAGTCCTGCGGAAGTTAGACAGAGTCTTCTTCACCGTCATCTGCAGGAAAGAGAGAGAGGAGGGAGGGTGAGAGGTGTGTGTGTACTTCTATGGGCTGGGTGTGTGTGTGTACCTCTATGGGCTGTGTGTGTACCTCTATGGGCTGTGTGTGTGTGTACCTCTATAGGCTGGGTGTCGTTGAGGTGAGCGCTCAGGTCCATGAGCAGCTGGGGCATCCATGTGGGGACATCGTAGGGAGAGGAGAGGACGCAGGCACTCAGCCCCAACACGCCCGCATGACGCCTCACCAGGTCTGCACACACGTTTACACACCTTTATACACACACCTCCACCTGTGTACCTCCAGAGGGGATGCTGTGTGTACCTCCAGAGGGGATGCTGTGTGTACCTCCAGAGGGGATGCTGTGTGTACCTCCAGAGGGGATGCTGTGTGTACCTCCAGAGGGGATGCTGTGTGTACCTCCAGAGGGGATGCTGTGTGTACCTCCAGAGGGGATGCTGTCCGCTGCAGATCCTAGCTCCCTCCTTCTGCTCCTGGGCAGTGTGGTCCTACACAGCTCCTCAAAGTGTCTCTGCATGGAGGGGTCCATGGACAGGAAGTTACACTGCAAGAAGCCGCTCAGCGTGGTGGCGGCCATCTCCCTCACCTGGGGGAGGGGGGGACCATCTAGTTACCATCCTCTAGGACTGAACATACAGCATGTACATCTCTCACCTGGGGGAGGGAGGGGGGATGATGATGGCCTGACCAAATGAAACGAAAATGGCAGAGTGGGGCACAAAAAAGGCTAAATTGCTCGAACTAATTAATTGGAGAGGTCCGAGATATTTTGTGGCAAAATATGGCAAAAATAAATGAATGAATGAATATTAAGGATTAGAGCGTAGCTGTCACCACAGACAGTGTTCTGGTGACTCCGGTTTTGACTTTCTAGGATGGCAGAAAATAATTGAGTCTTGGTGAATGTAGGAATTCTACATTTTCTCTCAAAAAATTATTGGAATCGGAACCAAGATTCGACAAGAACCGGATTCGAAAACGTGATTTCTGAATCGATACAATTGAAACGATACCCAACCCTAATGACTGCGTAGCATTTCCCATGGCTGAAAGCAGTTACACACTAGAGGACTGGAGAGAGAGACCATCCCTCCATCCCCCCGTCCCTTTGAATCTCAACATGATCTCCATGGCAACAGGCTACTCCTGCAGCCCGAGTCTCATAGCAACAGGGAGAGGACTCAAAAGAGAAAGAGAGAGAGTGAAAGAGAAAGGAAACAGAAAGGGAAATAGACAGACGGAGATTTATAGAAAGAGAGGGAGAAGGGGGGAGGAGGGAAGAGAAATCTATATATAAATACAGAGAGAGAGAGAGACACAATACAGGCCTGAGCTACACAATACAGGCCTGAGCTACACAATACAGGTGGTCATGATGTCATGGATGATCGGTGTATAGAGAGACACAGACAGACAGACAGACAGACAGACAGACAGACAGACAGACAGACAGACAGACAGACAGACAGACAGACAGACAGACAGAGACAGACAGACAGAGGGGTACCTCGAGCTGCTCATCCTGCAGCAGTTGTATGACCAGGTTTCTGACGTGCTGCACCGCGCTGGGCTGGCTCAGGAAGGTGAACAGGTTGTAGAACACCATGATCTGCAGGTACGTCAGCACTGTGTACCTGGCATGCCAGGAGCTGCTGCCCGCGATCTGGACACACACACACACACACACACTCCATGTAAACATGCATATGATTGTGAGTGTGTGTGGTTGCCATGGCAGTGAGTGTGACTGGTTGCTACGGTAAGGTAGGATGTGAAAAGCTGTGTGACTTCTGCAGTGTGTGTGTGTGTCTCACCTCCTGAAGAGTGCACAGCACCTGGGGGATCTGCTGGCTGTAAAGCAGACCCTGGGACATCAGACACAGACACATCTTAGCATCCCTCTTCAGCTCGTCATAGCTGTCGTCGTTCTCCACCGGAGCTATCTGACGAGGGCACAGAGAGGGAGCACAGTTCCATTACAGGAGCTAGTCTGGAACATAACTGATATCTTGGATAGGAAAATGTGGTTACAGGAGAGTAGGCAGGAAGTGGAGGTGACATGGCAGAAATTAGCAAGAAGTGGATATGACATCACAACAAGCCGTGCAGGTGACAGGACAACATGAAGCAATCCGTGCAGGTGACAGGACAACAGGAAGCAATGCGTGCAGGTGACAGGACAACAGAAGCAATGCGTGCAGGTGACAGGACAACAGGAAGCAGGAAGAGCAAGTGACAGGACAACAGGAAGCAGGAAGAGTAAGTGACAGAACAACAGAAAGCAGGAAGTGGAGGTGACAGGACAATAGGAAGCAGGAAGTGGAGGTGACAGGACAACAGGAATCAGGAAGAGCAAGTGACAGGACAACAAAAAGTGGAGGACAATAGGAAGCAGGAAGTGCAGGTGACAGGACAACAGGAAGCAGGAGGTGACAGGACAACAGGAATCAGGAAGAGCAAGTGACAGGACAACAGGAAGTGGAGGACAATAGGAAGCAGGAAGTGCAGGTGACAGGACAACAGGAAGCAGGAGGTGACAGGACAACAGGAAGCAGAGGTGACAGGACAACAGGAAGCAGGAAGTGGAGGTGGCAGGACAACAGGAAGCAGGAAGTGGAGGTGACAAGACAACAGGAAGCAGGAACCGCAGGTGACAGGACAACAGGAAGCAAGAAGTGCAGGTGACAGGACAACAGGAAGCAGGCATGATGCTCACCTTGAAGAGCAGAGGAAGCAGCTGGAGCTGCTCTGGGACAGCAGTAGAGAAGGATCGTCCAGCGCTGGCCATCAGCCACTTCAGCACTGAGACACATGAGACATAACATCACTACTGTCCTAGAGGAGACATAATATCACTACTGTACTAGAGGAGACCTAACATCACTACTGTCCTAGAGGAGACATAACATCACTACTGTACTAGAGGAGACCTAACATCACTACTGTCCTAGAGGAGACATAACATCACTACTGCACTAGAATACTCCACTGAGACACACCCTGCTCCTACATGTCTTCATGGTAACCTGCTACCCATCTCCGTGGTAACCTGCTCCTACCTGTCTTGAGCAGCTTGATGGCCTGGGTCCTCTCGTCCTGCAGACCGCCCTCGTTCTCCTCCAGCACGTGGTTCTGGATCTCCTCGTCTCCCTCCAGCAGAGGCTTGAGGTGCTGCATGACGCGCTGCGTGAAGTCAGCCACGCGGGGGGAGGAGGTGGGCTGGACGGACGGCAGGGTCACGTCGATCATGAAGATGTAGGTGAGAACACTGCAGAAAGGGGGCAGGGTCAGGAGGGGGCGTGGGTGTGTGAGAGAGTGTGTATGTGTTCTGGGGTATGTGAGAGAGTGTATATTGTGGGGTGTGTGTGTAGGTCAGCACACTGTAGAAAGGGAGACGGGGTTGTGAAAGGGTGTGTGAGTGAGATGTGTGTGCATGTGTCAGTCTGGGTCTTGCGTGTGTGCGTGTGTGTGTCTATGTATGAAAGCATGTTTGTGTGTGAGTACCTGCCGATGCGCTCCCTCACGTTCTTGTACACCTGTGTGAGTTTGGGCTCCAGGTAGGCCAGCAGTCTGTGTAGCAGCTCAGGAACCCTCCACTCCTGCTGGGCCAGGCCACCCTGCAGCACGTACAGCCGGCTGGGGACGCACACAGTTACCATCCAGCACTGGCACATCTACAGTTACCATCCAGCACTGGCACATCTACAGTTACCATCCAGCACTGGCACATCTACAGTTAACTGAATAGATGATAAAATATTATGAATTAACATCAACTGTTTATTTAGTGGCAGGAAACATGTTTAACATGTATTTGACTCTCTTTCTTAGAGACGCAACATAAACCATAGCAGGGTTGCTGGGTTATTGATAACTGCTTATAAATAAACAAATGTCAATATCCTGCCGAATAATAGAAAAAAACTGAATAAACTGAGTCTTCATACATTTTAACTTTAGACCATAAAATCTGCAACATAAAAGGCCATAGTCAAAATATTGTTTACATTTTTTTTCTCTAGGTAGGAGTTAAAAAACCATGGACAATAAAGTGCACAGCTAAAAAATCCGATCTTTTGATGGGCCTTTATAGTGAGTACCGATCTGAGTATTTAAAACGATTATCGGCCGATAATGATCGGCAGCTGATAGATCGGCGCACCCGTTGACTATCGTTGTAGTTTACAGATATCCATGCATAGATAGATATATATGCAGCAGATCCTCATATATCTACATGCAGCAGATCCTCATACATCTACATGCAGCAGATCCTCATACATCTACATGCAGCAGATCCTCATATATCTACATGCAGCAGATCCTCATACATCTACATGCAGCAGATCCTCATACATCTACATGCAGCAGATCCTCATATATCTACATGCAGCAGATCCTCATATATCTACATGCAGCAGATCCTCATATATCTACATGCAGCAGATCCTCACCAGGCGTCCACGAAGGACCCTCCCTCCCCGTTGACAGGAGATTCCATCAGCAGCTCAAAGAGCCAGTGCAGCTTCCTGGGGTCTCTGCTCTCCTGTAACACACACACACACACAATCAACAAGTACAAATGCACACACACACCATCATATCTTTTAACTCTCCGGGAACACCCATGCCACATGGAACTTATTTACATATCCCTCCCTCCCTCCCTCCCTCCCTCCCTCCCTCCCTCCCTCCCTCCCTCCCTCCCTCCCTCCCTCCCCTCCCTCCCTCCCTCCCTCCCTCCCTCCCTCCCTCCCTCCCTCCCTCCCTCCCTCCCTCCCTCCCTCCCTCCCTCCCTCCCTCCCTCCCTGCCTCCCTGCCTCCCTGCCTCTCTGCCTCCCTCCCTCCCCCCTCTCTTACGCAGGCGGTGGCGATGCATGTCCCCCAGTCAGCGTAGGTTTCTATGGTGATGTTGTTGAGGGCAGTGCGGAGCAGCGGACAGAGCAGCTCCCATAGGCACTCCACCTGGGGCAGAGGGTAGGGGTCAGGGGGCAGACCACAGGCATGGAAGTATGTGTGTGCAACCTTCTCGTAGCTCCAGTGTGTGTGTGTGTGTGTGTGTGTGTGAGAGTGTGTGCAACCTTATCGTAGCTCCAGTGTGTTTGTGTGTGTGTGTGCAACCTTCTCGTAGCTCCAGTGTGTATGTGTGTGTGTGTGTGTGTGCAACCTTCTCGTAGCTCCAGTGTGTATGCGTGTGTGTGTGTGCGTGCTACCTTGTCGTAGCTCCAGTGTGTATGTGTGTGTGTGTGTGCGCTACCTTGTCGTAGCTCCAGTGTGTATTTGTGTGTGTGTGTGTGTGCCGTAGCTCCAGTGTGTATGTGTGTGTGTGTGTGTGCTACCTTGTCGTAGCTCCAGTGTGTATGTGTGTGTGTGTGTCGTAGCTCCAGTGTGTGTGTGTGTGTGCTACCTTATCAGGCTCCAGTGTGTATGTGTGTGTGTGTATGTGTTTGCTACCTTGTCGTAGCTCCAGTGTGTATGTGTGTGTGCTACCTTGTCGTAGCTCCCGTGTGTATGTGTGTGTGTGTGTGTGTGTGTGCTTGCTACCTTGTCGTAGCTCCAGTGTGTATGTGTGTGTGTGTGCGTGTGCTACCTTGTCCTAGCTCCAGTGTGTATGTGTGTGTGTGTGTGTGTGTGTGTGCTACCTTGTCGTAGCTCCAGTGTGTATGTGTGTGTATGTGTATGTGTGTGCTACCTTGTCGTAGCTCCAGTGTGTATGTGTATGTGTGTATGTGTGTGCTACCTTGTCGTAGCTCCAGTGTGTATGTGTGTGTGTGTGCGTGTGCTACCTTGTCGTAGCTCCAGTGTGTATGTGTGTGTGTGTGTGTGCTACCTTGTCGTAGCTCCAGTGCTTGCTGCCCCTGATAAGACCTGAGATGATCTCGGCCACACAGCGCTGTTTGCTCTCATGAGAGTCACACACCAAACTCTGCAGGTGAGGCTGAAGCAGCGGCAGGAAGCTGTCACCGAAGTTCCGGAACAGACCCTAGAGGAGGAGGGGGGAGTTGTTTAAGAAGTAATTGACTGCAAAACCGAGTTTACCTTGTCATAGTTGAATAACGACAGTTCGGTGGGTAAAATGGACACACAGTGAACCTCAAGTCCCATTGACACCTCTTTCCTATAAAAATCTCACAATAAAAAAATGTAGCTGTAAAAAGGTTGGTTTCCAAAAAGCCACCGAACTGACATCAGTTTGGTGGCTCCACCTCTTTGGCTGTGGTCTGTACCTTTGTCACGCCCCAAAATTTAGATCTCAGACACTAGTTTAGCACCAAGCTGCTCTGTGTACTCATTCGAATAAATAACCAGTGTTGTCATGTAAATCTACAATACACGATGCATGTTTGGCTATGTTGCGTCTTTGCTCTGCTGTGCAGCTTCGCTCGTTGTAAACCAACGAATCAGCGTGCAGCTCATCTAAATATTCATGAGCATAACATAAAAGCGAGAAAACCTCTCGAGCTATTTCACAGGATCCATCAGGGCGCATAGAACAGCACCCGGGCCATTTTCAGCCAACCAATGTTACATACCCTATTCGGAGACCTTAACGAACAGTCTGAAATACCCTATAAAATCAGTCATTGACCCCTTTAGAGAAGTTTATTGGGTGAGTATGTGTGTTTATCTAAGACAGGCTGTGTCTGTGAGTGTGTAAGACTGTGTGTGTCCTGCCTTGAACAGACAGTGTGAGTGTGTAAGACCGTGTGTGTCCTACCTTGAACAGACAGAACCTGCGAGGGCTGAACTTGTCCTTGCCCTTGCGGTCCTCCAGAGACAGGAACTCTATCAGCTGCTTGATGAACAGCGGCTCAGAGAAGTGGTCATAGATGATCTGTTCTCTCTAGGGGACACACACACATGACACTGCTCAGGGGGGTGTTGGTGGTGGGGGCATCTGTAGATGTGACATAAGTATTTCATGTTTGTGTGAACATGTGTGTGCGGGTGAGTAAGTGTTTGTGTGTGTGACAGTGTGTGTATGTGAGTGTGACAGTGTGTGTATGTGAGTGTGACAGTGTGTGTATGTGAGTGTGACAGTGTGTGTGTGTGAGTGTGACAGTGTGTGTGTGTGACAGTGTGTGTGTGTGTGACAGTGTGTGTATGTGAGTGTGACAGTGTGTGTATGTGAGTGTGTGTGTGTGACAGTGTGTGTATGTGAGTGTGACAGTGTGTGTGTGAGTGTGACAGTGTGTGTGTGAGTGTGACAGTGTGTGTATGTGAGTGTGACAGTGTGTATATGTGAGTGTGACAGTGTGTATATGTGAGTGTGACAGTGTGTGTGTGTGACAGGGTGTGTATGTGAGTGTGACAGTGTTTGTATGTGAGTGTGACAGTGTGTGTATGTGAGTGTGACAGTGTGTGTGTGAGACACACCTCAGTCATCTGGTCTCTGGTCAGGTCTTGTTTGGGTTGTTCCTCTGGTGGGGCATATGTCATCAGCTTCCTGCACACACACACGCACAGACATACACACACACACACGGTCAGAGTACATGCATATATGAGTTTGTGTGTGCATGTATGTGAATGTATACATATAGTATACGTTTGTGTGTGTGTGAACGTGCTTGTGTACAGTATGTGAGAATGTGTGTGCGAGCGTGTATGTGGACATGATGTGTGTGTGTGTAAAGTATGTGTGTGCATGGGTACAGGATTGTGTCTGTGCAGTATGTGTGAGCAAGCATGCGTGTGGACAGGATATGTGCGTGTGTGTAAAGGTATACCGTGGCCAGCTGTAATAGCCCCAGTGTGTCTTCTCTATGAACACACATTCATCCCAGTCCTTCTTGCAGCGAGGCAGGGAGCTGCTGTTGTACTGGAGCCACTGGTTATCAGGCCGGTCCCCTGCCACCAGGACCCCCGCCACCTGGCCCTCAGTCTGGGACACCCCACCTGGGGAGAGCAGGGCAGGTTAGCAGGGTAGACAGGTAAGGGTAGACAGGTTCACAGACATTGTAGAGAGGCAGGTTAGACAGACAGGGTAAAGAGGCAGGGTAGACACACAGGGTAGAGAGGCAGGGTAGATAGACAGGGTAGATAGACAGGGTAGACAGACAGGGTAGACAGACAGGGTAGACAGACAGGGTAGAGAGGCAGGGTAGACAGACAGGGTAGAGAGGCAGGGTAGAGATGATGGGGTTAGGACACAGACTTACAGAGCTCCTGGGGGATGACAGGGATTTTCTTGTGTGGTTTCTTGAGCTGCTTCATGATTCCAGCCACAGCAGAGATCGCCACCTGGAGGACGACACAGACCCTGCAGGTAAATAGCATGTAGCTGCTGCCTCGAGTAGAGCCAGAGAGCTGCAGTTTCAGGACCGCAGTTCTAGGACCCTCGTTTTACTGACAGCGCCACCTAGCAAATTGGATAACCATGGACCGGAACAAGATAATCAATATTTTCCTGCAGTAGTGAATGTAGGTTACGGCTCGACATTAAATTATAACAAGAAGAGAAAGTGACGTAGCTTGTTTCATAAAAAGATGGACGAGACTCAGAGTGTAAGTAGCTCATTTGAATCAATTTGAATGTGGTTATAGAACAATTTCTGGTGTTTTGAATTGGACAATAAAGTTAACGTTAGCTAGCTAACTTCAACTTTGCTGTCGAAATAATTTAACGACACTAGAGTGTTTTTATACATAACCACACGTGATTCACATTAGCTACTGTTACCTATGAGCCTAACCCTATGAGCTACACTGATTGTCAAACATACAACGGTTAACAACCAAGTTGAAGACAGTAAGTACTGTTTGTGGGGAATACTGCTTTGGTCGCACTCTTTTTGGTCTTTTGGAGGTCGCGAAAATCTAGAAATCCTTCAAAATGTTGCTCTCAAGAGTGGTTGATTGGGTGGAGTGGTTGATTGGGTGGAGTGGTTGATTGGGTGGAGGGAATGATGAAGAGTTAGATGAAGAGATGCAGGTGTATCGGTAGTGGATGGATGTGATACTGTGATTGTTTATTATTGTATATATATTTTAAATATATCCATATCTGAATAATCAAATTCCACAGTTTTCCTTGTGTTCCTTTCCTATGTGTGTGTACCTTGCGGACCAGCAGAGTCCTGGTTGTGTGTGTGTACCTTGCGGACCAGCAGAGTCCTGGTTGTGTGTGTGTGTATCTTGCGGACCAGCAGAGTCCTGGTTGTGTGTGTGTACCTTGCGGACCAGCAGAGTCCTGGTTGTGTGTGTGTACCTTGCGGACCAGCAGAGTCCTGGTTGTGTGTGTGTACCTTGCGGACCAGCAGAGTCCTAGTTGTGTGTGTGTACCTTGCGGACCGGCAGAGTCCTAGTTGTGTGTGTGTACCTTGCGGACCAGCAGAGAGTCGTGGTTGAGGCTCTTGACAAAGAAGAGAACGGCTGGAGCAGGAAGAGGGTGGTCGTCTCTCAGCAACAGGGACAGGAAGCCGATGGCAATGTGCTCAAACTTCCACGGCCTGGAACACATGAGTTGTCACAGTAACTACCTGATATCTTCAGATACCTTTCACACACAACCTTTAGATCAATCAGTCATTGACACTAGCTGCTCAGGTGACCCAGAGCACAAACATGACCCCTGACCCCCACATGACCCCTGACCCCCACATGACCCCCACATGACCCCCACATGACCCCTCCTCCCCACATGACCCCTCATCCCCACATGATCCCTCCTCCCCACATGACCCCCACATGACCCCTCCTCCCCACATGACCCCTCCTCCCCACATGACCCCCCACATGACCCCTCCTCCCCACATGACCCCTCATCCCCACATGACCCCTCCTCCTCACATGACCCCGCTACATATGGGACCTACATGTTTCTGTTGCTGAGGCAGTCCAGTAGCTCCTCCACCAGATTCTCGTACCTCCTGCAGGAACACACCAGTCAGTCTGACACACTCCCCTAAACACAGCACTGTGTGTGTTTGTGTGTGTATGGTGTGTGTGCAAGGTGTGTGTGCTAGGTGTGTGTGAGGTGTGTGTGAGGTGTGTGTGTAAGGTGTGTGTGTAAGGTATGCGTGTAAGGCAGTGACGTGCGGTGATGTCAGTGAGTGGCTAGGCACTGAGTTATGAAGATTACCTAATATATTGTTAGGCTAATATGTCAAAACGGTAAACGCAGTAAACAGTAGGCTACAAGCAGTAACTTTTGAATAAAATCGAGCTTGGAGAAATTCCTCAACTCTGTGATATCGACAGACACCGCTGCTGTAATTTTGACTTGAATTTTGCAGGGATTACGCTTACAATGTAGCCAGTGTAATGACTTTAGCTAAGCAAATATCCAGTAATATCTCGATTTTAATTGGTCCATGTTTGATATGTAACGTAGAGGATTACTGGCATAACATATTTACGTGCTAAGGCACAGCAAAGTTGTGCTTTTCGACGTAAATGTTAAAAAATACAGGATGGAAGTGCGCGTGCGCAACATGAGTTTTTTTGCTTGTCGTCCGCAATGAATGGACAGTAAAAGCACTGCTTATTCTACAATTTTTTTGTATTTAATTATGCGTAACTGCTACATGTGTCATCGTAACACACATATTGCATATATAAATCACAAGAATAATCTGTAAAAATACAAATACAAGTTTATTAAATAAAATGATGTAATAAACATTTTTACGTTTGAATTTTGCCAGGGTAGGCAGTGTCTACCTTGCCTACCCTGACTGCACGTCACTGGTGTAAGGTTTGAGTAAGGTGTGTGTGTGTGTAAGGTGTGTGTTTCAGTGTTTCTGGTGTGTGTGAGGACCTACCTGACAGTCAGTGTTTCTGGTGTGTGTGAGGGCCTACCCGACAGAGTCAGTGTTTCTGGTGTGTGTGAGGGCCTACCTGACAGAGTCAGTGTTTCTGGTGTGTGTGAGGGCCTACCTGACAGAGTCAGTGTTTCTGGTGTGTGTGAGGACCTACCTGACAGAGTCAGTGTTTCTGGTGTGTGTGAGGGCCTACCTGACAGAGTCAGTGTTTCTGGTGTGTTTGAGGACCTACCTGACAGAGTCAGTGTTTCTGGTCTCTTGTCTCAGCAGGCCGTCTGCCGTCTCCTCCTCGGAGGGCACGGCGTCCATGAGGAAGGGCTTTCCTGACGTCATCAGCAGCTTCGCCACGGCAACGCACTTTTCAGGGATCTACAAGCCAGAGGTCAGGTCAGCACAGAGCAGGGTCAAAGGTCAGGTCAGCACAGAGCAGGGTTAAAGGTCAGGTCAGCACAGAGCAGGGTTAAAGGTCAGGTCAGCACAGAGCAGGGTTAAAGGTCAGGTCAGCACAGAGCAGGGTTAAAGGTCAGGTCAGCACAGAGCAGGGTTAAAGGTCAGGTCAGCACAGAGCAGGGTTAAAGGTCAGGTCAGCACAGAGCAGGGTTAAAGGTCAGGTCAGCACAGAGCAGGGTTAAAGGTCAGGTCAGCACAGAGCAGGGTTAAAGGTCAGGTCAGCACAGAGCAGGGTTAAAGGTCAGGTCAGCACAGAGCAGGGTTAAAGGTCAGGTCAGCACAGAGCAGGGTTAAAGGTCAGGTCAGCACAGAGCAGGGTTAAAGGTCAGGTCAGCACAGAGCAGGGTTAAAGGTCAGGTCAGCACAGAGCAGGGGGAGCGTGTTGCTCAACATTTTACAGCCAATTCCCTGGCGTAATTACGTCCACTGCAAACACGTATCATATTCTCATGTAGTTTAGTGCATGTAAACCATACTATTAAAGATGATGTGTGTGTGTGTACACTGTGTGTGTGTGTGTGTACACTGTGTGTGTGTTTGTGTGTTTTCTCACAGAGTAGTCGATGCCGATGGTCTCGTAGTGCCGGTGGATCTTGTCTGCCAGGTCGTCAAACAGCCGTACGATTGAGGGCTTCTCCAGGGACATGGCTGGGCTCAGGCTGCAGAGCACCAGGGCTGGCCAGGTCAGACTGATGCACTCCCAGTCATGCAGGTTAGCCAGACACACCCCTGTGTGGCCCCCCCAGCAGGCAGTATAACGCACCCTGGAGAGGGGTTAGGAGCACCCATCTTACACGTCTCATTTACATTATCCAATTAATGAATATAGTCCACTGATACCCCTCATCCATCCGTCCAGATAGAATAAAAAACAAACAAAAACACGAAGAATTAGATAAGAGCATATAGACACAGACGATAAGTAGATAACAGAAATAAGACACGAATAATATCATACAAAAAAAGGAATAAAGAGATAAAACAAATAATAGATATCCAGAATAAAGATATCAAAAAACCAAGAAGAAAGAGAGAAAAACAAAGAGACAAGAGTATAAAAACACAGAATCAATAAAAACAGATCAAATAAAAAGACATAATACCTATACAAAAAAACTCAATCAATCTATACATACTATCACATACAACACCATCATCACATCTACAAAACACCTTCATCCTATATACAAACACATAATCTATACTCAACACAATCATCCCTAAATCAACACAAATAATCCATACACAACACCCTAACTCCCTCCAACACCATCCCTCAATCACAACACCCTCATCCCTCCCACATCACCCTCAGCATCTCCAACCCCTCATCTCTCCCTCCAAACCCCCTCATCCCTCCCTCCAACACCCTCATCCCTCCCCCCAACACCCTCATCCCTCCCCCCATCACCCTCATCCCTCTCTCCAACCCCCTCATCCCCCCCTCCAACCCCCTCATCCCCCCCTCCAACACCCTCATCCCTCCCCCCAACACCCTCATCCCTCCACCCTGATCCACATGCTATGCTACAGTTGTGCCTCTGAGCTGTACTCCTCTGGTACCTTGAACTGCTGCTGGCTGATGTCTGTGCGGGCGGGCTGCAGGAAGTCCAGCACGCGGGGGATGAGGTCACGGCAGCAGAAGTTGTAGGTCCCCAGGGCGGTGAACAGCACTGCCTGGGCGCGGCTACGCACCTGCAGGGCAACGTCACCTTACAGCTCTGCTGCTGCACTCAGCACACACACCTACACACATACTGACTCTGGGCTCACCTGACTGGAGGGATGTGGGTGTACGTGTGTAGTCTGACCTGATTGTAGGTGTGTGTGTAAGTGTGTGTGTGTGGTCTGATCTGACTGTAGGTGTGTGCGTGTAAGTGTGTGTGTGTAGGTGTGTGTGTGTAGTCTGACCTGACTGTAGGTGTGTGTGTGGTCTGACCTGACTGTAGGTGTGTGTGTGGTCTGACCTGACTAGGTGTGTGTGTGTGTGTGTGTGTGGTCTGACCTGACTAGGTGTGTGTGTGTGTGTGTGTGGTCTGACCTGACTAGGTGTGTGTGTTGTGTATGTGGTCTGACCTGACTAGGTGTGTGTGTGTGTGTGGTCTGACCTGACTAGGTGTGTGTGTGTGTGTGGTCTGACCTGACTAGGTGTGTGTGTGTGTGTGGTCTGACCTGACTAGGTGTGTGTGTGTGTATGTGGTCTGACCTGACTAGGTGTGTGTGTGTGTGTGGTCTGACCTGACTAGGTGTGTGTGTGTGTGGTCTGACCTGACTGTAGGTGCTGGTAGACAGTCTCAGCAGGTCCTTCATCAGCTCCTGGTGGATACTCCTGTACTGACATCCTTCTACTGTGAGCTTACGCAGCTGACAACACACACACACACATACACTTGAGGAGGAACATTTACATATGGAAACATGTAGTAGTACCAGAGGTGTAAACCAGTCTAAACCTGTAGTACCAGAGGTGTAAACCTGTAGTACCAGAGGTGTACACCAGTGTAAATCATTAGTACCAGAGGTGTAAACCATTAGTACCAGAGGTGTAAACCTGTAGTACCAGAGGCGTAAACCAGTGTAAACCTGTAGTACCAGAGGTGTAAACCTGTAGTACCAAAGGTGTAAACCAGTGTTAACCTGTAGTACCAGAGGCTTAAACCAGTGTAAACCTGTAGTACCAGAGGTGTTAACAAGTAGTACCAGAGGTGTCATACTCAGGGCTCGAAATGAACGTCCTGTCGTCAAAGGGACGATGAAAAAGATGTCTGGGACAGTTCAACACAGACTTTGACATAAGCAAGACATAGAGCTACTACACACATGGGCAGCAGCTGGGTATGGCTTGGTTGGGCTACAGCCACACCAAGAATTGTGTTTACCCCACCATGAAACAGGCAAGAACATTGTGTATTCTATTGTGTATGTAATCACATTGAAATTCAGACATTGATTTGAGCCCCACGACTGTACGGATTAGTTAAATAATGTTGCAAATAACCTAGACCCATGTCAGAATGTCAAAATGCAAAAACCCAAGAATATACATTTTGGGACAGGTCTAGTTCAGTTTGGGATGGTTAGTGGGACAGTGAGGAAAAAAGTTTTTTTGCGAGCCCTGGTAACAGTAGCAGGTGTGTAACAGTAGCAGGTGTGTAAAAGTAGCAGGTGTGTAAAAGTAGCAGGTGTGTAACAGTAGCTCTTACCTCGTGCTGTAGCATCACACGGTCGATCAGCAAGGCTCTGATGTGCTGTTTCCTCCCGTGTAGCTGCAGACCACAGAAGAAGAAACATGAGAAACTCCAGATCTGAAAATTGCACACTTGCACCCTGTAGTCCTGGAGGACTCTTCCACCCCCTGTAGTCCTGGAGGACTCACCCTGTTCTCCATGGACTTCTTCACCAGGTTGAAGCTCTTCCAGCGGGAGTCAAACTCATGTTTGTGAGAGCCTTTGAAGTGCAGCAGGTCACTGATGATCTGACGGGTGCAAAAGGAACACCTGAAGCAGCTAACACTGGCCATGCACATTAAATAGGCAGGTAACACTAACATTGCCATGTCAGCAGGTAACAGTGTACCGTTGCCATGCCTGCTGATTAAATAGGCAGGTTACAGTGTAACGTTGCCATGGCTGTGTTCCTCAGATCTCCTACCTTGATGATGGAGAACAGAGACTTGGTGTCGTCCTCAGTGTGCTCCAGGATGTGATCTGAGGAGACAGACACATGCAACAGTCAGGTGAGGGAGGAGGGGTATGATAGGGTAGAGGAGGTAGGAAGGGGAGAGAGGATGTATGAGGGTGTTGTAGAGGAGGTAGGAAGGGGAGAGAGGATGTATGAGGGTGTGTAGAGGAGGGTAGGAGGGGGTATAGGAGGTAGGAGGGGGTATAGGAGGTAGGAGGGAATGAGGAGGAGGAGGGATATAAGGAGGGTAGGAGGGGGGTACAGGAGGTAGGAGGGGGTAGAGGAGTAGGAGGGGGGTGGAGGAGGTAGAGGAGGTAGGAGGGGGTGGGAGGAGGTAGGAGGGGGTAGAGGAGAGAGGAGTAGGAGGGAGGGAGGAGTAGAGGAGTAGAGGAGGTAGGAGGGGGTGGAGGAGGTAGAGGAGGTAGGAGGGGGTGGAGGACGGTAGGAGGGGGGTAGAGGAAGTAGGAGGGAGTGGAGGAGGTTAGAGGAGGTAGGAGGGGGTGGAGGAGGTAGGAGGGGTAGGTAGAGGAAGTAGGAGGGAGTGGAGGAGTAGAGGGAGGTAGGAGGGGGTAGAGGAGGTAGGAGGGGGTAGAGGAGGTAGAGGAGGTAGGAGGGAATAAAGGAGGTAGGAGGGGGGTACAGGAGGTAGGAGGGGGGTAGAGGAGGTAGGAGGGAGGGAGGAGTAGAGGAGGTAGGAGGGGGTAGAGGAGGGTAGGAGGGGGGGGAGGAGGTAGAGGAGGTAGGAGGGGGGGGAGGAGGTAGGAGGGGGTAGAGGAGGTAGGAGGGGGTAGAGGAGGGTAGGAGGGGGTAGAGGAGGTGGTAGGAGGGGGGTAGAGGATGTAGGAGGGAATAAAGGAGGTAGGAGGGGGTGGAGGATGTAGGAAGGAATAAAGGAGGTAGGAGGGGTAGAGGAGGTAGGAAGGGGAGAGAGGATATAGGAGGGGGTAGAGGAAGTAGGAAGGGGAGAGGAGGTAGGAGGGGGTAGAGGAGGTAGGACGTAGGAGGAGGGGTAGGAGGGAATAGAGGAGGTAGGAGGGGGTAGAGGATGTAGGAGGGTAGGAGGAGGGAATAAAGGAGGTAGGAGGGGTAGAGGATGTAGGAGGGAATAAAGGAGGTAGGAGGGGGTAGAGGATGTAGGAAGGAATAAAGGAGGTAGGAGGGGGGTGTTAGAGGAGGTAGGAAGGGGAGAGAGAGGATATAGGAGGGGGTAGAGGAGGTAGGAGGGAATAGAGGAGGTAGGAGGGGGTAGAGGATGTAGGAGGGAATAAAGGAGGTAGGAGGGGGTACAGGAGGTAGGAGGGGGGGGTAGAGGAGGTAGGAGGGGAGTGGAGGAGGTAGAGGAGGTAGGATGGGGGTGAGGAGGGAGGTAGGAGGGGGTAGAGGAGGGTAGGAGGGGGTAGAGGAGGTAGGAGGGGGTAGAGGAGGTAGGAGGGTAGAGACTCACGCAGCAGCAGTCTCATCACTCTGCAGATGGCGTCTCTGTAGTTCTCCCTGGACTTATCTAAACAGAGGAAGTATGTCTCATGTTATAAACCCTTTATTACATGCTTACAGCTTTTTATAACATGCTTAATGACCCTTTAATACACTCTAAACAACCCATTGTGACATGCTTACTAACACTTTATAGCATGCTAAATAACATGTAATGACACTTCACTTTATAACATGCTAATCACCCTTAACACATAATATTTTATACAATTCTGATGATAATCACAGCATATAAACCCTTCATAACAAATGTTTTGGCAGTTTATAAACCTTGTATACCAAGATACCATATTTGAAACCTGCTCCTGTCTCTATAGACTACTTTCATGTTTACCAACATTCAGGATGCGCGCGCAGCTAGGTTTCAGAAAACCGGGAAAGGATAGCATTTACAATGGCAAAAGGACCACACGGATCATACAAATAGTTAGATTTAAAAGACCAAAAAGTCAGAGTAGGACAGCCTTAGAGAGAGAAAAAGCGATTCCCCATTGATCTGTCGGATCAGAATTTTGATTTGGGTCACGAAAGTCTTGACATTTGAGTGAGAATGTCGCCCGGTACAGACCGCATAGTGGAGCGGCAGCCATGTCTTCGCGTCATGTCACAAAGTTCATAATTTACAGTTTTACAGTCAATTCAACATCTAAAAAGTCGAGCAGGGCAGCTTTCAAGAGATATGGGAATTCTGCTTTTAGCCAACTGGTCCGATTATTTTTGTGATTTGTTTAAACTGGCAATTTGAGTGTGAGACTGCGTCCCCATTAGCCTCAGTAAGACTCGTCGCTCACTGGCAGTGTGCACAATGTTGTATTTCACTCCAGAAACGTCAGAGAGGACTGCCTAACGTAGATACGAGCCTGCTGAAGATAGCCAGCATATTGGATTTCTTTAACCGAGCCTGTTTCATTACTCATTTTCCTGAGAAAGCGACCTCCGTTAGCCAGGTTAGTTTTGCCCGATCACTTGGTCAGGCTATTTAAAGCTATGGGCGTCAAGTGACTTTTGTGCATTGACAAGTGAAATGTAAATGTACTCGTCCAAAGGACAAGTGCCTCAAACAGTTAATGTCAAGCCCTGTAATCCAGTGAACAGAGATATATGATGACCTGATCGATACTCCAAGTGTATTATACCCGGGAGAAGTTGTCTTTTGCAACCCACATGCGCAGTTGAGCCAGCTTGACAGTCGTGTGACGTAGGTTTGAAAGTGGTCTATAGTCTCGCTGATAACCTAGAGTACTACTCACCATGGGGACGATAACCCCCAGTTATTCCCCTGGCGGTGATAACACAGAGTACTCACCGTATTCCATGCCGGTGAGAAGGCTTGTCTCATCGAGGTTCACCATGCTCTGGACTCTGGAGAGGGGGGAGACACACTCACTGGCACCATGCTCCCTGCACCACATGGTACCACACGTGGTAGAGGGCAAGGAAGGCCCGGGGTAGTACAGGGTTGGGGTAGAACGGGGTTGGGGTAGTACGGGGTTGGGGTAGTACGGGGTTGGGGTAGTACAGGGTTGGGGTAGTACGGGGTTGGGGTAGTACAGGGTTGGCGTAGTACAGGGTTGGGGTAGTACAGGGTTGGGGTAGTACAGGGTTGGGGTAGTACAGGGTTGGGGTGTTAGTGGTTATCAGTACTTACAGGTCAGGTACGGGGGTTCCCTGCAGTGGGGGCAGTAGGCTGCCAGCTCCCAGAAGGCAGTGCTGCACAATCACCAGACTCTGCAGGACGTCATCTCTATCAACAGGAAGTAAAGGTCTGGTTTACACACTTCACCTTTACACGCCTCACTTTAACACACCACACCTCACCTTTACACACCTCACCTTTACACACTTCACCTTTACACGCCTCACTTTAACACACCACACCTCACCTTTACACGCCTCACCTTTACACACCTTTACACGCCTCACTTTAACACACCACACCTCACCTTTACACGCCTCTCCTTTACACAACTCACCTTTACACGCCTCACCTTTACACGCCTCACTTTAACACACCTCACCTTTACACGCCTCTCCTTTACACAACTCACCTTTACACGCCTCACTTTAACACACCACACCTCACCTTTACACACCTCACCTTACCTTTACACACACACCTTACCTTTAAATACCTCACTGTTACATGTCTCACTTTTACACACCTCACCTCAACTTTACATGTCTCACTTTTCTGTCCCGACAGGGTCATGTCCCCACCTGGTTGCGTCCTTACCTGGTCATGTCCAGGTCCCCCTGGGCGTGTCTCTGCAGCCTGAGCAGCTCTGGCTGCAGGATGAGGTCCAGGATGTAGAAGACAAAGGCAGTCTCCTCCACACACGGGACATGCCACTGGATCTGCAGGTTCCACAGGTCTCCTGGACGGCCCCAGTCCTACACACACACACACACACACACACCAGTTAATACAGCAAGAGACAGCAAGGGTTCAAAAAAAGAAGAGGATTTTCAGTGTTGCTGCCACAAAAAAGTATGTACAAATGTGTGCCTTGATGGGCTGGTAGGTGTGTGAGTGTACCTTGATGGGCAGGTATAGTGTGTGTGTGTACCTTGATGTGCAGGTATAGTGTGTGTGTGTGTGTACCTTGATGGCCAGGTACAGTGTTTGTGTGTACCTTGATGGGCAGGTACAGTGTGTGTGTGTGTACCTTGATGGGCAGGTATAGTGTGTGTGTGTGTGTGTGTGTACCTTGATGGGCAGGTACAGTATGTGTGTGTACCTTGATGGGCAGGTACAGTGTTTGTGTGTACCTTGATGGGCAGGTACAGTGTGTGTGTGTGTACCTTGATGGGCAGGTATAGTGTGTGTGTGTGTGTACCTTGATGGGCAGGTACAGTATGTGTGTGTACCTTGATGGGCAGGTACAGTGTGTGTGTGTACCTTGATGGGCAGGTACAGTGTGTGTGTGTACCTTGATGGGCAGGGAGGAGTGTGAGAGCGTCTGGAAGCCCCCGGGGATGCTGCAGTACTCGGTGGGGTAGATGAGGGCGCTGGAGCGCAGGATGTGGTGCAGCAGGTTGCAGGCCAGCGTGTAGCCCTGCTTACACCTCAGGTGCAGGCTGAGCTGCAGCACCTGCAACAGCTGGCTGCTGTAGGGGAGCAGCTTGTCCCCATCCACACGCGTCACCTGAGGGACACTGGGTGTAACTGGATGTGGTCTTGTAATCCTGGAGGGTCATACGTGTGTGTGGTGTGTGTGGTGTGTGTGTGTGTGTGGTGTGTGTTCACCTCTGATAGCAGCTGGAGGTTCCACAGCAGATCCTTGTCCAGCTCCTCCTCGTTCAACACCTCCTCATCTGAAACACAGAACATCTTAGACTACCACCTCCTCCTTAGACCACCACCTCCTCATCTAAACAGCTCAACCCTCCTGCTCCACCCTTCTGCTCCACCCTCCTGCTCCACCCTCTTCCTCCCTCCCTACTGCAGCTGAATATAGATCCTCACTGCTACTGCAGCTGAATAGATCCTCACTGCTACTGCAGCTGAATAGATCCTCACTGCTACTGCAGCTGAATAGAGATCCTCACTGCTACTGCAGCTGAATAGATCCTCACTGCTACTGCAGCTGAATAGATCCTCACTGCTACTGCAGCTGAATAGATCCTCACTGCTACTGCAGCTGAATAGATCCTCACTGCTACTGCAGCTGAATAGATCCTCACTGCTACTGCAGCTGAATAGATCCTCACTGCTACTGCAGCTGAATAGAGATCCTCACTGCTACTGCAGCTGAATAGAGATACTTACTGACAGCTATTTGGTTGATGGCGTTACAGCAGTGTGGGACAAACCGCTTGAGAGACTCGGTCGGGTGACACTGAAACAGACAGAGGATTAGTAGATCACAGGAGGGATAGAGAGCAGGGTAGAGGGGTGGAGAGCAGGGTGGGGGGTAGAGCAGGGTGGAGAGCAGGGTGGAGAGGTAGAGAGCAGGGTGGAGGGGTGGAGAGCAGGGTGGAGAGGTAGAGAGCAGGGTGGAGAGGTAGAGAGCAGGGTGGAGAGGTAGAGAGCAGGGTGGAGGGGTGGAGAGCAGGGTGGAGGGGTGGAGAGCAGGGTGGAGAGCAGGGTGGAGAGCAGGGTGGAGAGGTAGAGAGCAGGGTGGAGAGGAGCAGGGTGGAGAGGTAGAGAGCAGGGTGGAGAGGTAGAGAGCAGGGTGGAGAGGTAGAGAGCAGGGTGGAGGGGTGGAGAGCAGGGTAGAGAGCAGGGTAGAGAGCAGGGTGGAGGGGTGAAAAGCAGAGTGGAGGGGTGGAGAGCAGGGTGGAGAGCAGGGTGGAGAGGTAGAGAGCAGGGTGGAGAGGTAGAGAGCAGGGTGGAGGGGTGGAGAGCAGGGTAGAGAGCAGGGTAGAGAGCAGGGTGGAGGGGTGAAAAGCAGAGTGGAGGGGTGGGGTAGAGGTGCTACCTTGGAGGCTGCTCTGCACATGTCTGCCACCATCCTGCCAGCCACGCGAGTCTCAAACATGTTGGTGGTGGCGAAGTGAAACACCTTCTCAAGGGCTACCTGGGGAACGACATTATGACACAATGAGAGACAAGCACAAGGAGAGAGAAGAGAGAGATGAGAGACAAGCACAAGGAGAGAGAGGAGGAGAGAGACACAGGAACTAAGACAGGGAGGGAGAGAGAGATATTGGAAGGGTGAAGAACAGAAGGGACCTGGAGAGAGCAGGAGGAAGAGTAGGAGAGAGAGAGAGCAGGAGAGAGAGAGAGAGCAGGAGAGAGATCAGGAGAGAGCGCAGGAGAGATCAGGAGAGAGATCAGGAGGCAGAGCAGGAGAGAACAGGAGAGAGATCAGGAGAGAGATCAGGAGAGAGGCAATACCTTGAAGATGTCCATGGAGCACTGAGTGAGGATGGTGTTGAAGGTGGAGGAGAGGCCCAGCTCCACCAGCGTCTCCACATGGGTCATCTTCTCTGTCTCTGTCTCCTCCCTGGTCTGCTCCAAGGTGCTGCTGTCGATCAAGGCAAAGCACCTACACAAACACACACACACATTTAGCTTTGTGCCTTCCTGCTAACACATCCAGTACCACTTAGCTGCTACCTGGTCCTACAGACAGCCAGGCTGACAGACAGTCCTACCTGTCCATGAACTGAAGAACAAAGTCTTCAAACTCAGCAGAGGCTGAGCACATTTCTCTCTCCACCTGCAGCAGGGAGGGAGGATAGAGGGGAGAGAGAGGGAGGAGAGAGTGACAGAGGAGAGAGGGAGGAGAGAGGGGAGAGAGAGGGAGGAGAGAGGGACCGAGGAGAGGGACCGAGGAGAGAGGAGAGAAAGGGAGGAGAGAGGGATGGAAGAGAGGGAGGGAGGAGAGAGGGACCGATGAGAGGGGCCGAGGAGAGAGGAGAGAGAGATGGAAGAGAGGGAGGGAGGAGAGGGACCGATGAGGGGCCGAGGAGAGAGGAGAGAGAGGGAGGAGAGAGGGATGGAAGAGAGGGAGGGAGGAGAGAGGGAGGGATGAGAGAGAGAGTGAGACTCACAGAAACAGGCAGACATGGATAGATGGATGGATGACAGACAGACAGACAGACAGATACCTCTGTCAGGTCACTCCTTTCATGAAGAGCAGATGAACAGTCCACCAAAGGCACTAGAGTCACAAATGTAGCGATGAACTGGAACGTGATCTGGAAAGAAAGAACATCAGACCTCTACCCATCACACACTCAGCAGGCTGGATACGGACACACACCAAATCAACAGGCTGGATCCCTTGGACACACAGCCAACTTCCCATGCAGCCATAACTACAGTACCCACCATGCACTTGCTGAAGTCGTTGGGGTCTACGCCGGGCAGCGCTCTCATGAGCAGGGGCAGCATGTGAGTGGGGCCTTGTGGGAAACGCGGTCCTCCGGACACCAGGCTGCGTGCCACGCCAATCATGCAGCTCAGCGTGGCCGTCAACTGGTGAGGCTCCGTCAGAGTCTCCATGGCAGGGTAGGTCCTGGACACACACACACACGGCAGTTACACACCGGTCACACACACCAGTCACACGTGCGCGCTCCTTCACACAGTGTGTGACTCACTTCTCCAGCACGGGGGGGATGACCAGCTCTGGCCTCATGAGGGCCAGGTTCTGCAGGGCCTGCGCTGCGTCCAGGCTGCCCGTGCGGCTGAACATGGCCAGCAGCACCGGCTGCATCATGCTCTCCACGAACGTGGTGATGTCCTGCTCCGTCAGCAGGTGGCTGTCCGGTACCGGGGTCAGCCAGGTGGGCTTCCGGTAGCGTTCCCGGTGGAGCCGCCGCACCACGCTGGCCGGGAGCCGCTGGAGAAGCTTCATCAGCTTCATCTGGGGGGAGGCAGGGGGACAGGGGGAGGACAGGGGTGTGGGGGGAGGACAGGGGGCAGGGGGACAGGGGGAGGCATGGTGAACAATGGTAATAACATCTCAGCTACCAGGCATGGTGAACAATGGTAATAACATCTCAGCTACCAGGCATGGTGAACATTGGTAATAACATCTCAGCTACCAGGCATGGTGAACATTGGTAATAACATCTCAGCTACCAGGCATGGTGAACAATGATAATAACATCTCAGCTACCAGGCATGGTGAACAATGATAATAACATCTCAGCTACAGTCAGTGTTGGTAAGCTGTTAATGGTACGAACGTGTTGCTATGGTGTGTTGTCATCAAGTATGAGGATGTGTTGCTATGACACGAGGAAACTCACCAACCAGCGTCCGTGATTGGATGGGTGGAAGAAGGAAGTGATGCTGTTGAAGAGGCCACTGAGTTGAGCCTGGGCCATTTTACTGGGCCCACCCTGCACACACACACAATGAAGAAGTTTGAACTCGAAGACCTAGGATAGGATCTCAGATAGGGACTTGGGCAGGGGACAGGGTCTAGGACAGGGGCTAAGGGATAGGATATGATCTAGCATAGGGGTTAGGATCTTGGATAGGGGGTAAGGGATAGGGGTTAATATAATCTAGCATAGGGGACAGGATTTAGGATAGGGGGTAATGGGGACTAGGGGCTAGGACAGAGACTAGGGGCTCGACTGACCAGCAGGGAGGAGACCCAGAGCACCACATGGCCGATGTCGTAGGCGTTGGTCACGTATCTGGCCACTAACATCTGACTGGTCCCCACAGGCAGGTTGAGGCTGCGCAGGATCCTGGTGAAGATCTACCACAACAACATGAACACGTCACATACCACTCCACAGATATAGATACCTCGTTCTCTGGACCTATTTTGTAGCTAGTGTTGATTAACCCTTGTGTTATCTTCGTGTCATTCTGACCCATCAGTCATTGTGACTGGAGCCCAACCGATATATCGGCAGGCCGATATTATCGTCCGATATTAGGCATTTTCCAAGCTATCGGTATCAGCATTTATAATGGCCGATAAATTACTTTTTAATTTTGTTGTGTTTTTGTTCAAAGGACTTTAAGTTTCATATCTTAAGTTTGTATTTTTATACATTTATCAGAAACTGTATTATCATATTATTTTAGTGAGGAAATAATAACAGGAGTCAGATGGTTGAGCAGTTAGGGAATCGGGCTATTAATCAGAGGGTTGCTGGTTCGATTCCCGGCCGTGTCATTGGGCAAGGCACTTAACCCTACTTGCCTCTGGGAATGTCTCTGTACTTAGTCGCTCTGGATAAGAACTCCTGCTAAAAGTGACTAAATGTTAAACACAAATAACTACTGTTAGCTAAATCAGTTTGTTTTGTGACGCGTTTCTGGATTTTTTAGATATGTTTTATATCGGCCAATATAGGAATATCAGATTTTTTAATCACCAAATATTTGTATCGGTATCAGCCTTAAAAATCCTTTATCGGTTGAGCTCTAATTGTGACCCACCGTTGTATTTGCAACAACTTTACCGCATACAAAAACAAAGTGAAACATTTTCTTTTAACCGTCGGGCTGTTTCAGACCCCCCACATCGCGAAGGTTAAAAGAAAATGCTTTTTATTTGTTTTTGTGTTAGGTAAAGTTGTCGCAACACAACGACGGTTTGTAGTAAACCTTCGGGTAATGTGACCCGAAGGCAGCACAAGGATTAACATCTAGACAGCTCAGGTACGTGATATTATAACAGTCTCTGTTTCAGCTTACTATCAGAAAACACCCTGACACCAGCTGGTGAGTAGCGATTTGAACAGTGACAGGGTGAGTACAGACTGATATGAACAGTGACAGGGTGATTACAGACTGATATGAACAGTGACAGGGTGAGTACAGACTGATATGAACAGTGACAGGGTGAGTACAGACCGATATGAACGGTGACAGGGTGAGTACAGACCGATATGAACAGTGACAGGGTGAGTACAGACCGATATGAACAGTGACAGGGTGAGTACAGACCGATATGAACAGTGACAGGGTGAATATAGACTGATATGAACTGTGACAGGGTGAGTACAGACTACAGACTGATATGAACAGTGACAGGGTGAGTATAGACTACAGACTGATATGAACAGTGACAGGGTGAGTACAGACTGATATGAACAGTGACAGGGTGAGTACAGACTGATATGAACAGTGACAGGGTGAGTACAGACCGATATGAACAGTGACAGGGTGAGTACAGACTGATATGAACAGTGACAGGGTGAGTACACTGCCATGTGGTTTCAGGAGAGCTCACCTTAGGGATGTAGGGGTCCCAGTCTATGTAGCCTATGTTGTCATTAGCCAGGCGAGCAAACAGGTTGACCAGATGCTACAGAAGAACACAAGATGAAGAGCTTGAATAGTCTTGGTTTAAAGGTTCTACACTCATACGAGAGGGTTAGAGGTTCAAAACTGATATGTGAGTTACGGACTAGTGTAAGAGGGTTCTAGTTTGGTGTAAGACAATTCTAGGTTCTAGGTTGGTGTAAGAGAGTTGTATGTTTGTCTAAGAGAGTTCTAGGTTAGTGTAACATGGTTCTAGGATTGTGTAAAATGGTTCTAGGTTGGTGTAACAAGGTTCTAGGATTGTGTAAGAGGGTTCTAGGCAAGAGTAACAAACGTTCTAGGATTGTATAAGAGGGTTCTCTGTTCCTGGTTGGTGTAAGAGGGTTCTAGGCTGGTGTGGGTTGTAACAGGTTATAGCTTGGTGTAAGAGGGGTTTAGGCTGTTTTAAGAGGTTCTAGGTTGGTGTAACAGGTTCTAAGTTGGTGTAAGAGGGTTCTACGCTGGAGTAACAGGTTCTAGGCTTGAGTAACAGGGTTACGCTGAGAGGAACAAGACTCACCACCTCCCAGCCAGGCAGGTTCTGCACTGCGACCCACAGACTAATCAGCTCATCAAACCACAACCTGCAAGAGACACACAGTTATCTACCATATAAACATGTACACACACACACACACACACACACACACACACACACACACTACACTGTACATACCATATAACATGGCAAACACACACTTAATTGTAATATAACTGTATTACACTGTGTGTGTGTGTGTGTACCTGAAGCCCCGGTGGTGCAGCTCTGGGGGCAGGGTGGTGGGGAGGTACAGCTCCAGGTAGCTGATGGCTCTCTGCATGGTGACGTCGAAGGGACAGAGCAGCGGCCGCCACTCCTCCAGCATCTCCTCTGTCGCCGCCTCCGGGAAGTACCTGCCCAGGAACCAATCACAGGGCATGCTCGTATGGGCGAACTGAGGCACAACCAATCACAGACCACGCTTGTATGGGTGTATTCAGACACCACCAATCACACCATGCGCTAGTAGTGGGGCACAACCAATCTGGATGAGAATTTCAGTGAGGGATCCCCTCCTACAGAGACGGTTTGTAGATCATAGTTAGTAGCAGACTACACGCCAAACATGAATAACTCATTGGGCCCTATCTTGCACCCAGCGCAATTGACTTTGTCAGTGACGCAAGTATCATTCCTAGCTTGCACTCGGCGCAAAGCGGATTTTTCCCTCCACGGGCGCACGTCGAAATGACCTTGCGCTCCAGGGGGCGGTTCAGCGAAAAAGGAGGCGTGTTCCGGCGCAAACGTTCTTGGTGCTATCTTGCGGTTTCCGAAAAACCATTCCGCCACTGACCAGGAAAAAGGTGGTTTAAAGACAATGGCGCATTATTCAGATGCTATTTTAACGGCGCAAGCTTGGTCCGTGCGCACTGCGAAGCCAGGGTATTCTTCCTGCGAAACTACGTATTGTTTTGATTTATTGTATGGCTAGCTGTGTTACATTTCGTTCATATCAATAATTAATAAGATGTTCATGAGAAATCTCTATGTATGTGAACTTGAATTGTAACAACTATGGCAATTTACTCCTACGCCTGTTTAACCGAAGCTAATTTGGGTAGGTTTCTTCTCCCATGCACATCAGAATCAGAATTCAGTTTTCAATTTACTGTGGTAGGAAGGAAGGTGCAAAAAATAAACATATACCCTACGGGTCTCACATTAAGTAAACAAAAGTACAACAGTTAAACTAATTCTAAGAACTAAGCAATTACATTTTTTTAAATATATGTCAAAATAGGCTACATTTGAATGAGCAGCATGAGTGGGCAACTTAGTGCAATGAAACTGCTCTGCCTTTCCCATACAATCACTTCTCTATCGTTTACGGTCCTGACGAGAACGTCAGTCTCATGTGAACCGCTGGCGTGCGCCTGGCAAATCCGCCGTTATAATAGCAATCCGCCATGGAACAAGCGCTGCTCTTAAAGGGAATGTGAGATGACGCTCTGATTGGCTTATTGCACGTTACGCCCAAACCACACCCATTAGTAATGTAGCTACCTCTTTTAGATTTGCGCTTGGCGAAAAGTCATTTATCCCGCTGCTAAAATAGCAACCGCACCGGAGTCCCGCCCACTTGCGCTTTGCGCTTTGCGCTTTGCTACTTGCGTTTCAGATCGTCAAAATAGGGCCCATTATCAGTCATGGACGTTTAGCGAGCTACAAACTAGGTTTATTTCAGAACACAGCTGTTAACCCTGTTACAGCACTGCAACTATGTTGGTCTACTGTACTGTAACCTTCACACAAACCTTTTGTTCATCTGTAGTTTTAGGGTTGTGGTGGTAATTTCAATTATAAACAACTGCTGACCTCTGGTAAGGTCATGTTAGGCATCAGAGGTCATGTGACCTGATCAGGTGTAAGCTGACTGGAGCCTCCTCCAGCCCAGTGACAGCTTAGACACTGAGAACTTAGACTTATGAACCTCCCAGTCCATGTAACACACACCAGCCCTGAAGCTGACCCTTAGACTTACCACTCAGGCTCTCTCACAGACCCTGCCCTTATCCCAGCCCCAGCCCTCATCCCAGCCTTGCCCTCATCCCAGCCCCAGGAGGGGCTGAAGGGGGGGGTGAGGAGGGCTATGGAGGGATGAGGAGGAATTCTGAGGGGTAAAGAGGGATGTGGCGGGATGTGGAGAGGTGAGTAGGGATGGGGAGGACTGTGAAGGGGTGAGGACAGATATGGAGGGGGGCATATCTAGACACTTAGGGTGGCAAGGGGCTACCACTTGGATCTGCCAGTGCATGGAAGGGTGTGAAGGGGTGAGGAGGGACATTGAATCGTAAGGAGGACCGTGAAGGAGTGAGGAGGGCTGTAGAGGAGTGAGGCCGGCTGTAGAGGGATAAGGAGGACTGTGAAGGAGTGAGGAGGGCTGTAGAGGGGTGAGGAGGGCTGTAGAGGGGTAAGGAGGACCGTGAAGGAGTGAGGAGGGCTATAGAGGGGTGAGGAGGGCTGTAGAGGGGTAAGGAGGACCGTGAAGGAGTGAGGAGGGCTATTGAAGATTGAGACCGGCTGCAGAGGGGTAAGGAGGACCGTGAAGGAGTGAGGAGGGCTGTAGAGGGGTGAGAAGGGCTGTAGAGGGGTGAGAAGGGCTGTAGAGGGGTAATGAGGACCGTGAAGGAGTGAGGAGGGCTGTAGAGGAGTGAGGAGGGCTGTAGAGGAGTGAGGGGGGCTGTAGAGGGGTGAGGAGGGCTGTAGAGGGGTAAGGAGGACTGTGAAGGAGTGAGGAGGGCTGTAGAGGAGTGAGGCCGGCTGTAGAGGGGTGAGGAGAACCGTGAAGGAGTGAGGAGGGCTGTAGAGGGGTGAGGAGGGCTGTAGAGGGGTGAGGCGGGTTGTGGAGCCTTCCTCCTCTCAAGAACAGGAAACTCCATCTTGGGCCACAATTAGATGAGCTAATAGGATTAACGCCTCAGGAAACACACACAGTGTAGTGCTGGGGAATGCTCTTCTAATTCTGCTGGCAGGTTACTGAAGGATAAGTATGTGTTGTCTCCTTCCTGAGTCCAGGTGAGACCTCCTCTCCTCATCCCTCCTCAGCCTGTTGCTGAAGAGCTACGTTGAGCACCGTGAGGTTTTCACCTCAAACACACCAACACACAGCTGGTACTGTCTCACCTCAAACACACCAACACACAGCTGGTACTGTCTCACCTCAAACACACCAACACACAGCTGGTACTGTCTCACCTCAAACACACCAACACACAGCTGGTACTGTCTCACCTCAAACACACAGCTGGTACTGTCTCACCTCAAACACACAGCTGGTACTGTCTCACAGTGACCCGACTCTTGTGGTCACACCCTGACCCCCGTTTTAGATTCAGCAGGTTACAGTTTAAACCAGAATGCCTTGCATAGCAGAAATTACCAACCACCAGAAGTGCTTTCAGAATATACAATGTTTAGTATAGTATAAAAGGTCTAATAACCATAATATTAGTATAATAAATAATGGTTATAATATTACCATATCATAGTTATAATAGTACAAGTATATATTAGTTGTAATATTAGTATAAAATACGTAATATTTATGATGTTCGTATATGTAATAGGATCGTGTCCTTGAGGCTAATCTCTGAGTGTAAACTGGTTCCTGAGGAGACAGAGAGGAAGGAGAGTATGTACTCACGGCCTGCAGCTCTTCACCAGGGTCTTCAGGACGGTCTCCACTGAGCTGGGGACCAGAGCAGAGGACAGCAGGTGACACCTGACCTCCTGCACACACCCAGTACACAACACACCAGCTACATCACATTAACACACACCTCCACCATGCACACACACACACAAACACCTCCACCATGCACTCACACACACCTCCACCATGCACTCACACACACACCTCCACCATGCACTCACACACACACCTCCACCATGCACTCACACACACACACACCTCCACCATGCACGCACACACACACACACACCTCCATCATGCACACACACGCCTCCACCATGCACACACACACACCTCCACCATGCACACACACACACCTCCACCATGCACAACACACACACCTCCACCATGCACAACACACACATAAACCTCCACCATGCACAACACACACACCCACCATGCACACACACACACCTCCACCATGCACAACACACACATATACCTCTACCATGCACAGCACATACACACACCTTCACCATGCACAACGCATACACACCTCCACCATGCACAACACATACACACACCTCCACCGTGCACAAAACACACAGCTACACCACTGAGGAGTCACACAAGAATGGGACAGTAGCAGGAACAAAGGGGGGCTGGGACACAGGCTCTGTCACTAACTGAAATTGCCCCTCCCCCCACCACCTGGTTCGCACCAGGAAGTAAAAGAGATACTTTCATTTCTTGAATACATGTTATTGAAATCCATGCAATTTCAGATGTTACAGTAAGTAATTACATATGTTCAGGTTGATTGCATTAAGGATTTATGTAAATATACAATTCAACCGATTAAATAAGTCAAGGTATTTATCTAATATTTCACTCCACATTGAGCAGAACAACTCTTTTGCTTCCGGGGGAGAATCTGGGTGGTGGTGGGGGGGGGCATTTCAGGTAGTGACAGGCACAAATACAGCAGGGTCTGTAACTACAGCACTTCCTGTAGTGGTGAGATCAGTCTGAATAACACTTCCTGTAGTGGTGAGATCAGTCAGAATAACACTTCCTGTAGTGGTGAGATCAGTCTGATGAATAACACTTCCTGTAGTTGTGAGATCAGTCTGCCGAATAACACTTCCTCTAGTGGTGAGATCAGTCTGATAAATAACACTTCCTTTAGTGTTGAGATCAGTCTGATAAATAACACTTCCTCTAGTGGTGAGATCAGTCTGATAAATAACACTTCCTGTAGTGGTGAGATCAGTCTGAATAACACTTCCGGTAGTGGTGAGATCAGTCTCCTGAATAACACTTCATGTAGTGGTGAGATCAGTCTCCTGAATAACACTTCCTGTAGTGGTAAGATCAGTCTGATAAATAACACTTCCTTTAGTGTTGAGATCAGTCTGAATAACACTTCCTGTAGTGGTGAGATCAATCTGAATAACACTTCCTGTAGTGGTGAGATCAGTCTGAATAACACTTCCTGTAGTGGTGAGATCAGTCTGAATAACACTTCCTGTAGTGGTGAGTTCAGTCAGAATAACACTTCCTGTAGGTTTGAGATCAGTCTCCGGAATAACACTTCCTGCAGGGGTGATATCAGTCAGAATAACACTTCCTGTAGTGGTGAGTTCAGTCAGAATAACACTTCCTGTAGTGGTGAGATCAGTCTGAATAACACTTCCTGTAGTGGTGAGATCAGTCAGAATAACACTTCCTGTAGTGGTGAGATCAGTCTGATGAATAACACTTCCTCTAGTGTTGAGATCAATCTGAATAACACTTCCCGTAGTGGTGAGATCAGTCTGAATAACACTTCCTGTAGTGGTGAGATCAGTCTCCTGAATAACACTTCCTGTAGTGGTGAGATCAGTCTCCTGAATAACA
>CAEFZP010000319.1:0-25000 GCA_903064625.1 Mallotus villosus
GAGGAGAGAGATGAGAGAGGGGGAAAAGGGAGCGAAAAGACAGAAGAGGGCTAGTTTCTGTGCTGCCGCTGGGATGGATCTGAGAGTGCAGCAGAAAAACAAGTGACAGTAGAGTCAGTGAAGCTGGCATCTCAGACCACGCCGCCTCGCCTGCTGTCAGCGTACCGACAGCATCTCTGACTCTCAAACAACACCCCCCACCCCCCCCGCCCCCTCCCCCCCGGCCACCCCCCTCCGGAGGACCTCGGGCTACTTCCTCCATTACAGCTTCAGATGCCTGAAAGACATCCAGAGGTTACCTGAGAAGCGGGGCGGGAGGAGCTGAGCTCGTTCCATCAGCCCTCTGGGGGCCCCGGGCTGCCTGGGACCCTCTGCCTGGTGACCGTGAGCAGCGAGGAGTCGGAGGGGGTTAAGAGCGTGACGAAGAGGATGGTGACCGTCGATGACAAGGGGGATGAGTAATACTGGCAGCGATAAAGACGAAGAGGAGGAGGAGGAGGACGAAGGCCCACATGTTGTCTCCTTGGGCGTATGACCGCTGGGAGACCCGGGTTAGATCCCCCCCCAAGTGAGCGGTGCCTGCCTCGAGAGGCTGCTGAATCGGACCTGACGTTTTCTGGACCTCATCAATCAGCTCCATCGATCGCCCCTCAGCCCCGGCCCTATACGACCGCTCTCTCTCTCCTCTCATCATCAGACAGGCCATTAGCCTACCATTAATCTGCATTGCCATTACAACACAGCCTGCTGATTGGGTCAATGTTGACCTCTGACCTTGGGCGAGACCTTTGCGCAGCACAGTCATCACTCCCCTCCGGAGGGAAGGAGGTCGGTAATCAAGCAGGACGTCATTGGCCGATGGGGGAACGGGCCGGGCTGTGTCCCCGATGTCAGGCCGTCATCCTATTAGCGGACAGATATACTATGTCTCCTCAGTCGGCTGATAATCAGGCAGCAGTCATCACTCAATCGTAACTAGGTCGTTATGTAAGCCTGACCCGCATCCTATCAACATAAAACAGTAAATTAAATACATGCTTATTGTGTGACGTATGAAGATTGTATAACACATAAAAGGAATGAGTCAAGGAGAGATGAGTCTCTATAAGCTGTGACCACAAGTTCACTACATAAGCGCAGTGAAAACACCACTATGGTATACTTGTCTCCACTGCGGTGAAAGGCACCTACATCTGTAACAGGTGAACCGGGCAAGAGCAATGTTAAATTCAGTCGCCACTTGCCAGCTTGAGATCTTTTTTTCTTTTTTTGGTGTAGGATACCTATGGAAACGAAGGGGTTAACTGTAGCGCGCTGAAGCTCGTGCAGAGGGGTCTCAGCAGTGCAAGTGTTTTGTTGGGGTTGTAGGCGCGCGCAGGAGCTCTTGTTCCGTAACTGTGTTCATCCGAGAAAAACAGTATACCGGCGGGAGGGTGTACACTACACGACTCTTTCTTGTTCTTTGTCGTTTTTAAACTTTTTGTCTCGAGTCTCGAGACCTCTGCTTACAGAGGTCTTCTTGCTATAACAAATAAGTGAAGCCAAGCGATGGATACAACATTTCAAACTGTTCTGATGCGCAATAATAACCGTATGTTTTCAAATCAAATGTGCACTTCTCTTTGTCAACAGTCTATTTCTGAATATATGAAATCAAACGGATATATACTTTTGTTGTTGCAGTTTTTGATCATGAAAAGGTTTTGAGATGAAAATCGTCCGTTTTGGATCAGATGTTGCATGCGCCCCCCTTGCACCCACTCTCGCGCCATCTGGAGCAGAAGCGCACAACTTTGCTGTGTATCGGAGATTCTGCACGGGGAGAACTGACCGACGCAGCGCGAGGACCACCCAGGGAGCGGGGGAAAGCCGAGAGCTTAGTTTGTCGGTTGCACCGGAGGGCTCGTTAGAGCGATGACGGGGACGGGAGTTTGGGGTGCGACTTGTCGGTTTTTGCTTACTCTGTTCGTGCCATGCACCTTGTTCTGCGTCCGGATACCGGATAGTCTCGCTCACCCGCAAACCGTGTCAGATCCTGAAGCGGATTGGCCACACGGTGAGGGTCGGGGCTTTGCACCTGCAGCCGCGGGTCTTGAATCACGAACCCCTCCGGGTCGACAAGCTCACGGGGGAGGGAATGGACAACTAACGTGGAGAGGGAGTGGGAAAGGGTCAACAGAAGCGTCAGTGGACCTGCTGGACCTGGTGGACCGGGGTTTGGGAGTCTGAGGACTAGGGGCTCCGTGAGCAACCAACACAAAGGCGCGAGAGGTAAAAACATGTTGAAACAGGCAGAGAGTGAAGGCAGCGTGTTTATGCCGCGAGACTCTGTCCTGTTGGCCATGGAGACGCTGAACCGCGTGCCGGGTCTGCTACCATACAACCTGTCCCTCGAGGTGGTGATGGCGGTGGAAGCTGGGCTTGGGGAGCTGCCAGCCTTCTCCTTCTCTTCCTCTTTCTCTTCCTCCCCGCTGTGCGAAGACCCGGTCTCCTTCCTCGAGAGCGTGTGCCACACAGTGGTGGTGCAGGGGGTCTCGGCCATGCTGGCCTTCCCGCAGACACGAGACGAGCTGGTGGAGCTCGATTTTGTCTCCTCCGCTCTTCAGATCCCCGTTCTCAGCGTGGTTGAGAGTGAGTTCAGGCGGCAGAGCAAGGTGAGTGGCCCGGTAACTGGACTGAAGAGAAACACTGTCCTCAGTATAGAGAGACAGATGAGCGGAGCTTGTTCACACACCGTCAGGGTCAGCGTGCAGGAACACAGATCAGCACCATGGACAGTACCGACTAATCCGCTCTCTACACGGCCACGCTGCTGTTGTTGCTCTCTCTCTCTCTCTCTCTCTCTCTCTCTCTCTCTCTCTCTCTCTCTCTCTCTCATCTTCTCTCTCTCTCTCTCTCTTTTAACTAAATGTTTTATTTATTTGTATTTATTTTTTATTTAAAGGCAGGGGTAACTCGTCCTAAATGTAATGAGTGATGCTAGTGTGTTTCTGATGAACGTCGTTTACAGAGAGCCACCCAGGTGGTGAGTAATATGGTCCATGACCTGAACGTCAACATTCTGGTGGCGTCTGTTATCTCTCTCTGAAGAATAGTCTTGCGCATACACGGTGCGACAGATATGGTGCGGCTACGAAGGTGCTATGCGAAGAAATATGGGAATAATTAAAATGAAGGCTTCCATCAACAGGTCCATTAAATTATATGTAATCCATTTCCCCCGCCTGTTCTCCATGAATATATATTTGATAAGGTTTTGCTATTCTCAATATGTTTCAGGTGACTAACCGTGCCCCCCTTCCCCACATTTTAAGAATCATCCCCATCCTCTCTCCTCTTGGCACCCCGCAACACTACCCCGCAACTCCCATCTCCCAGAGAGAAAGGAGGGATTATTGAGCTGCAGAATATGCCATATAAACCATTGACATCAGCTAAAGTGGAAATGCAGAACAGTGGGAACTGGCTGATATGATAGATTTTCCCATAATTCTATATCGAATATCTGTTACATTGGTGATGACAGCACATGGGTAAATGCAAATTGTTTTCACAAGCAGACACACATTTGTACGCACACACACACACAGACGTACACACACACACTGAATACTTTACTTACTTACAGGGGGGTCAGGTGGCGTGGGCTAGTCCAGATGCTTGGTCAATATGACAGCATGATCCATTATGGAAGCAGAGGAAACATCAACATCATCAGGATGATCTGGACGTACTGGAGTAGATCAGAACCAGACTGACCAGTACACCTGTTCCTGGTACTACCAGTCCTCTGTCTCTGTCTCTGTCTCGTCGTGTCTCTGTCTCTGTCTCTGTCTCTGTCTCTGTCTCTGTCTCTGTCTCTGTCTCTGTCTCTGTATCTGTCTCTGTCTCTGTCTCTCTGTCTGCTCGTCTCTGTCTCGTCTCTCTTCTCTCTCTATCTCTCTCTCTCTCGCTCTGCTCTATCGCTCTCTCTATCCTCTCTCTCTCTCTCTCTCTCTCTCTCTCTCTTTCTCTCACCCACACACACACATGCACACACCAGGTTAAAGCCTGGAAAAGTCTATGCTCATTTGGCATGCATTGATAGGTATTTAGTGTACATCAGTGTGTCTTGACTAACAATTAGAAGTCCTGGCTGTTACTGTAAAGCTGGTGGAGATGAAAGACCTGCCGGGGGGAGACTGGAGGAGCACTGACTGTGTTTGTGTCTGTGTGTGAACATGTGTGTGTGTCTGACTGTGTGTCTGAGTGTGTGTCTGAGTGTGTGGTTGAGTGTGAACATGTGTGTGGTCTGACTGTGGTCTGACTGTGTGTCTGAGTGTGTGTGTCTGAGTGTGAACATGTGTGTGTGAGTGTTTGGTGGAGAGAGAGAGAGAGAGAGAGAGAGATAGAGAGAGAGAGAGAAAGGCAGTGTGTAGTTTTTGTGTTAGAGCACAAGAGAGGGAACAATAGGATATAAGAACTGAGAGGACAGAGAGACATTGTAGACTTGTAGACAGAGAGAGACGTGTGTGTGAGAGAGAGACGATGGCAGAGAGAGACAATGTGAAGGAAAAGGAGGACAGAGAAGGACAGTGTGCGTGTTACGAGACAAGGACAAACAATGTGTGTGTGTGTGTGTGTGTGGAGAGAGAGAGAGAGAGAGAGAGGAGAGAGGAGGAGAGAGAGAGAGAGAGAGAGAGAGCGAAGGACAGAGAGACACAGTGTGTCTGTGAGAGAAAAGGACAGGGACAGTGTGCGTGTGAGAGAGGACAGAGAGAGATAGTGTGTGTGTGTGTGTGTGTGTTTTTTATCCAGCATAGTAGCAGCTCCTGTTGATCACAGTGATAAATAAAAGAGGCCAGCGATTAGTTAACCTGAAGGGTTCTGGGAGATCTGCCACCACTGAGGCTGTTTGTAATGTGTGTGTGTGTGTGTGTGTGTGTGCATGTTTGTTAATTTGTGGATGTGTACGTGTTGTGTGAGTGTGTGTATATATGTGTGCAAGCGTTTACGTGTGTGTGTGTGAGTGTGTGTGTGTATCTCCTCAGAGGAACAGCCCCTGGGGTAAAGCCTTCCTCTCTTCTCTAAGAGGGGATTGTTTCGCAGTGGGGGAAGTCATGTGACCTCCAAACCATGTTTGTATAAGAAACTATTAAACCTCCCGCTGGGCTACAGAGGTTAGAATCATCATAGGTTCCAACGAGCCAGAGACGGTCTACATCTTGAGGCTGAGGTTAGGGTTGGAGGCTTGTACTTGGTTGGCTGGGGCTAGAGCTTGGCTGGGGCTGGGGCAGGGGCTGTGCTGGGGCTAGAGCTTGGCTGGGGCTGGGGCAGGGTCTGGGGCTGTGCTGGGGCTAGAGCTTGGCTGGGGCTGGGGCAGGGGCTGTGCTGGGTCTGGGTTTGGGGCTGTGCTGGGGCTTTGGCTGGGGCTGGGGCAGGGTCTGGGTCTGGGGCTGTGCTGGGGTCTAGGTCTGGGTCTGGGGTCTGGGGCTGGGGCTGGGGTTACACCTGGGACTGGGATTAGGGCTGGTGTTGTGGTTAGGGCTGGGGTTGTGGTTAGGGCTAGGGTTGTGGTTAGGGCTGGTGTTGTGGTTAGGGCTGGTGTTGTGGTTAGGGCTGGTGTTGTGGTTAGGGCTGGGGTTGTGGTTAGGGCTGGTGTTGTGGTTAGGGCTGGTGTTGTGGTTAGGGCTGGTGTTGTGGTTAGGGCTGGTGTTGTGGTTAGGGCTGGGTTGTTGTGGTTAGGGCTGGTGTTGTGGTTAGGGCTGGGGCTGGGGTTAGGGCTGGTGTTGTGGTTAGGGCTGGTGTTGTGGTTAGGGCTGGGGCTGGGGTTAGGGCTGGTGTTGTGGTTCGGGCTGCGGTTAGAGCGGGGACTGGAGAGTGAGAGATGGATGCTGCAGAAAGTCTTTGTTGAGTGCGATCCGCCTGTAAATCAATGGTTCCAGTCCTTATTACATTAGTTAGTGTTTGTTTGGGCGCTGCAGGAGCCCCTGACTAGGCAAGTATCATGCAGATGAGGAACGATTAGAGAATCTAAATGTTAATGGAGAAAGCGATTAAAGAGATAAATGCAATTATGCCAGATCTCCTTGCTTTTAGTGCATTCCTTTTGGTAAACTCAGGATCAATTAGTTCATTACAAAAACTTGCAGAGAGTTAATGTAATGAATGAACGAACAGATAAATGGGTCGAATGTGAAAAACAACCTGTATTGTGTGGTTTTGAATAAAGTATTCTAACGTTGTATACTGTCTTCTTCTCTCCACCCCCCAACACACACACACACATAACGCACACATTCATAAACACCCCCCAGAACCCGCTCCACTTCCAGCTGTCGATGCGCAGCCCCCCGGTGCCTCCGTCCGACCTCCTCTACTCCCTGCTCCTCCTCAACGGCTGGTACGACGTCAACATCCTGCTCTGCCAGCACTGCCACATCTCCCACTTCCTTTCCCGTCTCCGTAACAACAGCCGCTTCCACCTGGGCCCCGTCCTCAACGTCTCCTCCTCCTCGCTCTCCTCCTCCTCCTCCTCCGACGGCGGCGGCTGGCTCCGCCCTGCAGCGCCCCCTGGAGGGCCTGCGGGAGGCCGCGGGGGCCGTGCTGATGCTGGGCTGCGACATCCGAGACGTGAGGCGACTGTTCGGCCTGCTGGGGCGCCTGGGCCTGCTGCTGCCTCACCTCCACTGGGTGCTGGGCGACGGGCAGAGGGTGGAGGAGCTGCGGGCCGAGGGGCTGCCCGTGGGCCTGCTGGCTCACGGGGGCATGGGCCCGCCGTCTCTGGAGCACTACGTGCAGGACGGGCTGGAGCTGGTGGCCAGGGCGGTGGGAGCCGCCGCCTTGACGGACCCGGCGCTGGCGCTCATACCGGGCACCACCAACTGCATGGCCATGCAGCAGCACGGCAACCTCAGCTCGGGGGTTGTACCTCGCCAGGTGTGTGGTGATGTCATGGCGGTCGCGGTGAGAGAGAGAGAGAGAGAGAGAGAGAGGAGGCAGGGGGAGGCGGGGGGAGGAAGTGAATGAGGTGAACAGGGGTGAGCGTTGTGCTCAGGGCAGGGAGAATAGTAATTATTGCATTTTAATAATGTTGTAACCTTTTGAATTTATTGTGACCATTCTGGAACGTAAAATAATGAAGTGCAATAGAAGGCTGGGTCTCCCCTGGGGCAGAGGGACTAACATGTCTGTGGTTAAGGAGGGAATTTAGATGGAGCTGCAGTTACACAACAGAGACGAGCTCAACACAGTGACAAGCACATGTCCTAGAGGACTGAAGTAAAGACATGCAAGACAAACTCTCGGCCTGCAGACATGTACAGACATGTGGTACAGACAAAACATATAGAGGAGACGTGCAGTACAGATAAACATAAAGTGTAGACGTGCAGCACAGACAAACATAAAGTGGAGACCTGCAGTAGAGACACCAGGGGTTCAGTCCGTCCCCTGGCAGCCCAGACTGGCGTCATTGACCGGGGCTAGATAATGAAGTCCCAGCAGCTGACTCTCTGGGACTGGCACCAGACAGAGCTCCCATCTGGCTATCAGGAGGAGCCGGGCACTGCCTGCAAGGGAACACAGACACTGATAACCAGACAGACAGGCAGGCAGACAGGCAGGCAGGCAGACGGGCAGAGGGGCAGTGGGTGGTAGACCTGTCCTTGCAGATAACACTTCTGGATGTGCAGTAGCAGCCTGTTCAGGTCATCAGCCCGCAGAAAGACAGGCTGACAGACAGACGAGCTGACATATATGCAGATAGACAGGCAGTTAGGCAGACAGGCAGACAGGCAGACATACAGACAAGCAGGCAGGCAGGCTGACAGACTTGTAGTATGTGGTCGAGCTGTCCTGGTAGATAGCAGGCCTGTGTGTAGCCGCCTGTCTAGGTCGCTAGCAGTGACAGAGAACAGAGCCCTCTTTCATTCTGCAGGCCTGCTGGGAGTAGTTAGCTGTCAGTGTGTCTCCTCTGCTCCCCCCCCCTACACCCAGCCCTGCACCCTGCCCTCTGCTCCAGCTTAGCTGCTATTAGGACAGAGGGAGGCAGGCGGAGGAAGCGGGGTGGGGCGGGGGTGAGGGTGGCAAGAAGGAGGACTGGAGATAACGGAATGTCAGAAAATAGATCGAGATGGCAGGACAGTCGGAAGGAGTGTCGAGAAAGAGAGAGAGAGAGAGAGAGGAGAGAGAGAGAGGGAGGAGAGGAGAGAGAGAGAGAGAGGGAGGGAGGAAGAGAGAGAGGGAGCCAGTAAGGGCAGCATGGAGGAAGAAGGATAGAATCGCGGTGGCTTTGTTCGACAGAGCCATGAGAGAGTTAGAGGGCAGAGGAGATAGAGAGAGCGAGAGGCAAAGGAGGACATGGAGAGAAAGGGAGATCATTTGAATTGGAAGTCTTTATTATTCTATATTTATCTTTGGAATAATGCATGGCCATTACAGAAAACTCGGTCTGGGAGATAGGATCAATATGAAAAACATTACTTTCTTACAATAACCCCTCGCACCCTCCACACACACACACGCACACACACACACACACACTCGCACTCGCCCAGTTCATTGAACTATTTTATATTGCCAACCAAGCAGCGTGTAATACCAACTCGATCTCCAGCCTGGCTTTCCCCAGCCCCAGCAGCAGCTCCACTGATTCGATCACCCCGGTCCTCCATGCTGCTCAGCCTGTCCTATTGACAAGCTAGTGAGGCGTGGCGGAGGCCAGGAGAACATCAGAGAAGTGACTAGAAGAGGGCAGTGGAATGTTTGTGGAGAGAGCAGGAGAGGGCAGTGGAATGTCCGAAAAGTGAATAGAGGAGGGCAGTGGAATGTTTGTGGAGAGAGCAGGAGAGGGTCGTAGGATATCAGAGAATAGAGTCGGAGAGGGCAGTCGAATGTTCACGTAGAAGGTAGGGAGGCAGAAGGAGGGTAGACGCATGTTAGGGGTGAGAGTAGGAGAGAGGGAGGCCCGAGGGTTTTTGAAGCCTCTTCAGGTGAGCCTATCTCTGTGTGGGGCGTGGGAGACGTGCCATCTTTTTGGGTTGGACTCCCACTTGAGTGACGTTACGACACTCTGAGCAGCACATCGGCCTGGGAGCTCCTGTAGCGCAACAAACAGGCGGGAGGACAGGCTGGTTCTGGTCTGGAGAGCAGGCTGACACTCCAAGTCAAGGGGGAGGCAAAGAGAGAGTGACAGAGGGAGGGAGGGAGGGGGTTGGAAAGAAGATGAGAGGGAGAGAGAGTCCGTGGTCATTGAACCGTGTGTAAACAGGAGAGTCTGTTCAGAGGATAATATTTCAGAGAGGAATTTATAGCCTCGAGACACCCTCTGCCTCGAAGGTCTCCAATCTATCTCCAGTCTCTCCAGTCTCTCTTCTCAGTCTCCGCAAACAGTCTCGACTGTGTTTCTAATGCCTCTACCCCGTCTCCACTCTCTCTACTCTGTTGGGTTAGCCTGCTAGTCATCACAGAGTATCATGGCAATTTGTATAATGTTGCACTGTGCGTCTGTGTGTGCATTTGTGTCTGTGTGTGTGTCTGTGTGTATGTGTGTGTGTGTGTGTCTGTGTGTGTGTGTGTGTCTGTGTGTGTGTGTCTGTGTGTGTCTGTGTGTGTGTCTGTGTGTCTGTGTGTCTGTGTGTCTGTGTGTGTCTGTGTGTGTCTGTGTGTGTGTCTGTGTGTGTGTGCCTGTGTGTGTGTGTCTGTGTGTCTGTGTGTGTGTCTGTGTGTGTGTCCCTCAGGTTTCTGGCCAACACGTCCTTCGACGGCCAGAGCGGCTGGGTGTATTCCCAGCAGGGCTCGGTGATGTCGGAGAGCCAGCACTACATCTGGAGCCTGCAGCAGGACCCGCTGGGGAACCCGTCCTGGACGCGTCTGGGCCGCTGGAAGCAGGGCCGCGTCCTCATGGACTACGGCGCCTGGCCCCACAAGCAGGCGGCCGGCCAGGGGGGGGACTGGCGCCACCCGGCCCGGCTCCACCTGCGCGTGGTCACCCTGGTGGAGCACCCCTTCGTGTTCACGCGGGAGGTGGACGGCGACGGCCTCTGTCCGGCCGGCCAGCTGTGTCTGGACCCGCTCACCAACGACTCGGCCGTGCTCCAGGGCCTCTTCTCCAGCCTGCAGGGCCCCAACGACAGCCTGCCCATGGGGCTGAAGCGCTGCTGCTACGGCTACTGCATCGACCTGCTGGAGAAGCTGGCCGAGGACATGGGCTTCGACTTTGACCTGTACATCGTCGGAGACGGCAAGTACGGCGGGCTGAAGAACGGGCGCTGGACGGGGCTGGTGGGCGACCTGCTGACGGGCGCCGCCCACCTGGCCGTCACGTCCTTCAGCATCAACTCGGCGCGGAGCCGCGTCATCGACTTCACCTCGCCCTTCTTCTCCACGTCGCTGGGCATCCTGGTGAGGACGCGTGACACGGCCGCGCCCATCGGCGCCTTCATGTGGCCGCTGCACTGGAGCATGTGGCTGGGCATCTTCGTGTCGCTGCACGTCACCGCCGTCTTCCTCACCATCTACGAGTGGAGCAGCCCGTTCGGCATGACGCCGCGGGGACGCAACCGCGAGCGCGTCTTCTCCTTCTCCTCGGCGCTCAACGTGTGCTACGCCATCTTGTTCGGACGCACGGCCTCCATCAAGCCTCCCAAGTGCTGGACGGGTCGCTTCCTCATGAACCTGTGGGCCATCTTCTGCCTGTTCTGCCTCTCCACCTACACTGCCAACCTGGCCGCCGTCATGGTGGGGGAGAAGACCTACGAACAGCTGTCAGGCATACATGACCCCAAGGTAACTGACCTCAAATATCTAACATGTTGGGGTGGGGGGGCGGGGGTGCAGAAGGTAGGAGAGGGAAGATGGTGGGTGAGCTGCACGATATATTCTCCTGAGTGAGAGAGACAGACAGTTCGAGTCATACAATTTGGCCCCTGCTCAGTGAAGATAGCACACGATGACACAATTTAACTGGAATACATAGTATATTATCCTGTAATTGTCACCTGGACGCACAACCCTAAGCTAACGCAACAACACAGTGATACACAACCTTCAGCTAACACACCGAGATGGGGATAAACAACCCCAAGCTAACTCTGTTATCTGGCTCTACAGAAGGTGACACATTGTAATGTCACCTTTGTGGCGGGGATAATATCCCTTTGATGTCTGTACTGCTCCTCCCTCACCTCTACACCCACCCCAACCCTCCCCTCTCACCCCTCCACCTCCACCCCCCCACCTCCTCCCTGGCCCCTCCAGCTGCACCACCCGTCACAGGGCTTCCGCTTTGCCACGGTGAGGGAGAGCAGTGCGGAGGACTACCTGAAGAAGAGCTTCCCTGAGATGCACGAGTACATGAGACGCTACAACGTACCGGCCACACCGGACGGCATATATCTCCTCAAGTAAGTCGCTGTCACCACCATCATCACTGTGGTGGTAGACTTCCTGTAGTAAGCCCTCATTACTGTGGTGGTAGACTTCCTGTAGTAAGCCCTCATTACTGTGGTGGTAGACTTCCTGTAGTAAGCCCTCATCACTGTGATGGTAGACTTCCTGTAGAAAGCCCTCATCACTGTGGTGGTAGACTTCCTGTAGTAAGCCCTCATTACTGTGGTGGTAGACTTCCTGTAGTAAGCCCTCATCACTGTGGTGGTAGACTTCCTGTAGTAAGCCCTCATCACTGTGGTGGTAGACTTCCTGTAGTAAGCCCTCATCACTGTGGTGGTAGACTTCCTGTAGTAAGCCCTCATCACTGTGGTGGTAGACTTCCTGTAGTAAGCCCTCATCACTGTGGTGGTAGACTTCCTGTAGTAAGCCCTCATTACTGTGGTGGTAGACTTCCTGTAAGAGTCATCACCATTAATGTAGCATTAATGTAGCTTTAACACACTACCCAAATACATCTTCATAGCTATAGTCGACTACCTGATCATGATATCACAACCCGCCTTTATCGGCCTATCAGAAGCAAGACATACTCATCATTCCCAGTTCCATCGTCCCAGTGCTGTACCTGTTGTCATGGTGTTAACAGGCCAGCTCCACTGTTAGCATGCAGTGCGTCAGCGATCAGATCGGCCGCTCCTCCCGCGTGCTCCTGTAAACTTCAGAGAGCTGGACAACCCCAATAAAGAAGCCAGCCAAAACAATAAAAGGGTTTTACTATGATTCACATCCCGGCTGGTGTTCTTTCTCCTCACCCTGCTGTGAGTGTTTCCCTGGGGGAGCAGTAAAACCCGGGGCCAACGCTGCATCACAGGCTACGCTGCGAAGCCCCACACACCTCCGCCTTCAAAACAGGAATTCGGTTCACCAAAAGGCATTGAGAGTGGTTTGTGTTCCCCCCCACACCGCCCCGCCCTACCCCCTCCCCCTTCCTTATCGTGGCCCCCCATTGGCCAGCCACCCCGCTCCCAGCTCTCTGTGACCTCTGCCACTTCTGCCTTATCACCTGTTTAAGTCCTCTCACATCCTACACAGCACAACCAAGCAGAATAATGGAGGGGTGCAGAAGGTAGGAGAGGGAAGATGGTGGGTGAGCTGCACGATATCCAGTTTGGCCCCTGCTCAGTGAAGATAGCATCCACGTAGGGGGAATCTAAACGCTGAGGTTTACGACGACGCTACACGCAGCACATATAACATGGAGCTGCTGTTTATAGCCTGCACATTTAGATGCAGCTTGGCAGAAAATCATAAAAGGTTGTAATGTTCTGCCAGCTGATTGACACTGCCTTGATTAAAAACGGTCCAATCTTTCCCACAATGAGAATGAAGATGAAAATGATGAGAATTAAATCAATGATTATTAGCATGATAAAGATGATGATAATGATGATAATGATAATGATGATGATGATGATGGTGATGACGACGTTGTCTTCTCAGAGAGGACCCTCAGAAGCTGGACGCCTTCATCATGGACAAGGCTCTGCTGGACTACGAGGTGTCAATAGACGCAGAATGTAAAACTCTGACCGTGGGAAAACCCTTCGCCATAGAAGGCAAGCGAAGGAGGAGGATCATCACTGACTCAGTTTTATTTGTTCTAGTAGCCTTATTACTAGTAGTTAGTAGTAGTACTGCAGTTTGTAGTAATGCTTGTACAGAACAGAGCTGAATGACCCAGGCAGTGTTTGACTATTGACCAGTAAGACCCTCTGTGTCTAATAGTGTGTGTGTGTGTGTGTCGGCCAGGCTACGGTATCGGCCTGCCCCAGAACTCGCCCCTGACATCCAACATCTCTGAGCTGGTGAGTCAGTACAAGTCAGACGGCTTCATGGACACGCTGCACGACAAGTGGTACAAGGTGGTCCCCTGTGGCAAGAGGAGCTTTGCTGTTACCGAGGTAACCCCCAAAGAATGGAGGCATACAGTGCTGTGGTGAGAAAAGACTGGAGAGATGATGTACTCTAGTGATAGAATACTGTGGCAATATATTACCGAAGCGATAAAGGACAGTGGCGATAATGTACTCTCGTGATCGTGTATCGTAGCGATAACGATATGCAGCTATAACGCAGGTCTTGATCGTGATCCGTGATTCCTGTGTGTTCCTCTGTCAGACGCTGCAGATGGGCATCAAGCATTTCTCAGGCCTGTTTCTGATGCTGTGTGTGGGCCTGGTTCTGTCTTTGCTCACCACCCTGGCGGAGCACATCATCTATCGCTTCGTCATCCCCAGAGTCCACGAGCCCCGCTTCAAGTACTGGCTGCACACGAGCCAGGTATGCATGCGTACATGAGCTGCAACACATCAACACTGCTGCACTAATGCTGCATGGGCACACATATCTATAAAGTTGACAATCTGGACCTCACAATCTGGATTTTCTGAAGTTTCTGAATGAAATGCCATGATTAAGTCCACAATATTGTTCCATCTAACTATTTGTGTGTCTGTGTCAAGCGATTACACCGAGCCCTCAACTCAGTCTTCACTGACGACAAACTACCCACCGTGGCCAAACCAGATAAAAGGTAACTCCTCCCATTTACCTAGCCCCTCCATCATTTCCTCCCAGGACGTAACAGCTCTCGCTAACGACCACCGCCTGGAGAAGCAGAGACGTCTGTCAAAGCCAGAGAGCGCTTTATGACAGTTTAATTCAGCCATGTGTAAATGGAATGGCCTGGGATAATTGCTGGGGGGGGTGGGGTGGGGGTGAGGAGCTCTCCGTGGTGCTGCTCGCTGTCTGGACGTGATGGATGTCTCCAGTAGATAGAGCGTGGCATCACCTGTCACCTTCCGGCTCCCACCTACCCCCACACTGAACCAGGGACTGAAACCAGTTACTTTGGCTGTCTGGCCTAACAGGGATGGATAACCTGCCTTCAGACCCTTGTGTTGTTCAACATTTAAATATTCAATGTTTTTGTAAGTTTTGATTAAATGAAACAGGTCCTTGGCTGGGGTGATGACTGCAGGGGTATTGTAAGTGTCACAATTAGCTTCCTTTACGGACTGAGTTGTTGTTCTGTATTTAACCCACAGGTGCAATGAAGGGAACAACCAACCAGCAGCCTGGAACCCTGCAGACTCCTCCCACTGCAATAGGCGTAGGCTCCACCCACAGGATGCGCAGCAGAACGACCTGGAGTTCCCCCCCAGCCAGGACACGCCCGTTGCCCCTCCCACCCAACAGAAGAGACAGCTACCCCTGGTCTGCTCCTCCAATGGTCGAACAAACATGCTGGGCCCAGGCATGGGAGTAGGCCGGGGCCTGGGGCTCGGGTCAGAGATTGGCCTGGGAACAGGGTCTGATCTGGGGCCAGGTCTGGGCAGGAACCCCCTGGTCCAGGAGCTGTCTGCCCTGGAGACCCAAATCCACCTCATCAAACAGCAACTTCAGAGTGCCATGAGGAGGAAGAGGGAACTGGAGTTCCACCAGCAAACGAATCCGAGCAGTCAACAGGGAACCAATCAGCAGACCAGCACTATTCCCGAGTCCTAGACTTCCCAGGGGAGCATTCCTAACGCTGATCCATGGAGAACCTCCCGGAGCTCCCTCCGTCCTGTCCTGGCTGCGCTTGTCAGGCAAAGCCACTGTGGCACCCAAGTGTGTCTGGCACAAACCCTACCTGACACCTGAGGGCCTGTGTGCTCGCTCTCTGACGATGTACCCTGGCTTTAGCTCCACAGGATAACTCGTGTGGGCAGCCAGGCGACCCGGATTTGATCTGGTCCATAACCCATGGTTCCTGTTCCTGGAGGAACACTCTCTGTTGGTATGTTGTTCTTCTCCCGGACTATTGAACTGAACTGTGTCCGACGGTCCGCTGGGTGACAGCTGTGGTAGTCTCCCCCCTCCTACTATTCTACCTCTTCTCCTCCCTGCCTTTGACTTGAACTTCTTTTCTCTGCCTCTCCTCTTGCTCTCCTCCTTTCCCCATCTCTGACTAGACCCTTGACCCGCTCCCCCCCTTCTCCTCTATCACCTTCTGCTCCTCCTGTTCCTGTCCTCTCTGACTAGTCTCTTCAAACTGACATGGCAGTGTTGACGGGGAAATGTCTGTGTTACCAGGGTGATACCAGTGTTGCTTGGGCGTTACCAAGGTGTGAACATGGTGATGTGTTAAAGTCTCCGCAGGTGGTTTGACCCAAAGACTGAACCCTCACTGAAGACAAAAACACTCCTCACATTGACTGTCTGACATCAAGAACCAGAGGAAAGTTTTCTACCGGAGAAAGAACATGATAGAAACATCTTCTCGACCCGGATAGATAGAACATCATTCTTCACCCAGGATAGATATAATGTGTTCTTTAGAAAGAAAACATTCTCGACAGATGGAATGCGTTCTCTATCAGTCAGTTCTTTTCCTGGGAGGAAGCAGTTATCTTGCATTGTGTATGTTTGAGTTTGGATGTGTTCTGTTTAATAATAAAAAGGCTCCCAGAATGCAACTGGGTCTCATCAGTTGTACAATTCTCTTGATATCCATCAAGACTCTCTACAGCTTTTACAAAACCAACTGATGTATGAGAGAGGGTGAGACAGGCCAGGACAATGATCCGTATGATTCTGTCCGGTCCTCAGTCGGGACGTATACACGCCTGTTAAATAACTTAGTCTTCTGGTTTCAGCATGTCATACTAGTCAGGTAGGATAATGTTAAGCTTTCAGAATCCACAACACTTGCTCCAGGGTTAGACAGCGGCATCAGTTTCACTATTCCTCCGCCAGAGATAGGACTAAGGTTATATCATCTTCTCAGAGAAACAGTCTTTTCTCTCCCATGGCTGTGGAGAGACTGGCAGACCATACTCGCCCTCAGAGATATTATATGAACCTGAGAGAAATAAGTCGCTTGTTTAGACCGGCTGTGCGTGCCTATGTGAGTAGAAGACCTCTACAGAATATTCCTGAAGCAAATAACCTCCAGACTATCAACCTTCATCTATCAAAATCCTAATAAGGTTTGTGTTGTGGTGATTCGAATAGAAACATTACTCAGTTAAAAAGTCTGTAATTTCTCCAAGGTGGGGGCTGGGGACATTAATTAATACACGGTTAATTATGAACTAATTACATTAGGAGCTACAGAGAGCTGTAAATCAGTCAGCATGGGGATATGATTTATTCAAACAAGATGGCAAGTGATCAACCTTGTACATAACTCCACATCCTTCTTCTGTCTTAGCCTGTCAAAGTCAAATCTTCCCAAGTCATCTCTTAGAACAGGAATGAGAAAAGCACAACGTTTATACAGTAAGTTTGCTACTGACTATTTATTTTGTGGACAAACCAAGAAAAATATATGCAGCATTTCAACAGAAACGCAATTCTTAAAGAAAGACAATGTACAAATTCGTTTTTTTGTTGTTGTTTCTATAGAGACTGCAGTGAAGTTGCATGCTGGGTAAATGTCCATGTCAGTCAGTCTCAGGAACACAAACACAACACTGTGTTACCGTGCCAATGCAGGGGGAAGGGGAGGGGGGGGGCTCTGCCCCCCTCTTGATACACCGAAACTTATATCAAAAAAAATATATCAAAACATTCCTGGAGAAGAGCAGGCAAATATTAGTCAGTGTTTAACAAAAAATATACAAAATAGGACTTTAGTCAATAAATGTACAGAAAAAAACGAACAGGATAAAGGGATTGGTACAAATACAACAGTACAACATCGATATGTCGACACCATTAGATTGCCGGCAGCTGTATATACTAACTATGATGTCAAACATGAGGGAATGTGCATCACCTGACGTCTGGGTGGACTACAGCATTCGCTCATACAAAATGTACAAAACATGGGCCTCTAACTAGGAACACCAGAATACTGTCCTTTTTACAGCATGACACAGTACAAAAACACGCCATCGTCGTCATCTTCATCGTTGTTGTGCCTAGAGGTGCTGAGGGGACGCGAACGTCACCCTGTGTTGCCCCCTTAGTCATGTGACTTCTGTCATGGACGCCGAGTGGTTCTGTGAGAGAGAGAGGGCGAGAGAGAGAGAGAGAGGGAGAGGGAGAGAGATAGACGAGAGACGATCAGAGAGTAGATCGAGAGCATAGAGATAGAGAGCGAGCTATGCGTCTCTCGATGGGGATATGAGCTCTAGATCTCTCTCTCTCTCGATCTCTCTCATCTGCTCGCTCTCTCTCTCTCGCTAGCTCTCTCTCGATCTCTAGAGATAGAGAGATAGTATTCTTCTTTTGTTCTCCATGTCATTGTTTGTGTCTGAGGGTGGAGAGAGCAGAAAAACAGCATAACCTCTAGCTCTCAGCCTGGCCCAACAGGAGCCCACCAAACTCTACAGACCCAGACAGGGTTAAACAGGGCAGGGTAGGTCTGTCATCACAATGGCAACATTCTAACAGAAGCGACGAGCAAACTACAGCTGCTTCTGCATGTTTACCAGTTGTGCTACTGAAATCCATCAGAGCTATAATTTAACAGCACTGAACCATTGTCCTCGTGCCTCTCTGTTTCGCTCCGTTCACTCACAACATAAGATGGTCCCTATTCACCAGCGCCCGCGCCAGGGTTTGTACACACACCTGGCAGCAGCCCGTTCTGGCAGCCAGGGCCTTGGGGAGGGACTCTGGGAGGGCGGAATGTAAACAAACACTCCGAAACCGGAATGAGTTGCAAAGTGCGTCTGGTTCTTGAACCTATGAATAATCAATGAAGTCTGGCACAGTTCAACAGTTGTTGATCTGTTGATCTCACTTGGATCCCTCACTGAATTGCTCCTCCCAAGGTTTCTTCCATGTTTTCCTCCTCTAGTGAGTTTTTTCTGGGAGTTTTTCCTTGTCTTCCTTGAGGGTTTAGGTTGGTTGAGGGGCAGTTCTATGGGCGTATGTGAAGCCCTCTCTGACATTGCTTGTAAAAAAGGGCTATTACAAATACATTTTGATTTGATCCTCAGCTGCGAAAAGTGTCTCCTGCCTTTTCCCTCTAACCTCATCCGCTCCCTCCTGCCACACCATTGTGTTGTTGTTTACATCGAACGTGCCAAAAACACATTTCAGAGTTAGGTCTCGCATCACCCGACCTCACCAGCTGGCCCTAGACCAGCTTCAATTTCAAAGGCCCAATGTTGAGCTCCATAGGTCGTCTGAATGTCTGTAGGGGTCAAGTGTTGGTGTTGGGGGGTCAGGGGGGGGGGTCAGGGGGGGGGTCAGGGCACCTGTGCACTGAGGGTGTCCAGAGGGCTCTCTACACGAGGGAAGGTCATGAGGGGGAGGCCGCGGTAGTCCTCCATCTTGGGCTTGGCGGGGGGGCCGTGGGCGCCTTTGAAGTTGTTCACCACACAGATACCCTGCAGGGACAAGTCGCAACATTGCGAAGTCATGACAATGTTGTTACAGAGTTGCGACAATGTTGCCGCCATGTGGAAAGGAAGTTTTCATTACAGCTATAAAAAGGGAATCTTCAAGCAAGACACATCGTCGCCAGACGTGAGAACCACGATGAAACGACTCTCACCAGGAAGAGCGCCACGGAACTGCCCAACAGGAAGCCAGCCACCACGTCAGAGCAATGGTTCCGGTATTCGGACACGCGGTTCAGCCCGGCGAGGAAGGCGGCACAGAGCGTGCCCAGACACAGCACAGGCTTGGCCAGCCGGCTGGACTTGGTCTTGATGGTGCTGGTGATGTACATCTGGAGAAGGACAGAGAGCATGCTGTGAGGTCCATGTCAACTCAGCTACTGTCAGCTTCCTGTCAACTCAAGTACTACCAACTACCTGTAAACTAAACTACTATCAACTACCTGTAAACTAAACTACTATCAAATACCTGGAAACTAAACCAACTAGCTATAAACTATGATAATCTACCTGGAAAACTCTACCATCAACTACCTACAAATTAAACAATCATCAACTACCTGTCAAATGACTACCTGTCTGCTAAATGAATAAATGCTAATACATTTCCTTCAACTACCTGTCAAAAACATTACCCTCAACTATCAACAAAATGACCATCTACTAGCTGTAAATTTCACAATATGAAACATTGTATCCCTACACAGAGCACCCTTCCACCCCCTCCTTACCGTAGCGTAGACGGCTGAGTAGACGCTCAGCGAAGCGTCCTTGGAGGGAAACGAGCGGCGCGCTTTCTCCACCAGCGCCGGACTTCCCGTGCAGATGTTGCTGTTGGCGATGAACTGGTGGTTGAAGCGGCACTCTGAGCCCGTGTAGTTGGGCTTGCAGACCGTCAGGAAGTAGGGCGCCAGGTTCCCCGTCACCACCTGGCCCGCGTTCACAAAGATGTCCGTCGCAAACAGGCCAAACGCGAACACGCCTGGACACACACAAACAAAACACGCACACACTTCATCCCACTGTCTCCTTCAGACAAGTCACAATCTGTGAGATATTGCACCCCCTCTTAGAGGCTCCTGCAGTATTGTTCTGTGGTCTGCAGCATCTGTAACAATGACTAATGCCACCTTTAGAACATGTCCGGCACCCGGAACACGGGAACACGTATGACCGCCCGCATGCTGCAGCCGCACGCCCAGGAAATACCAACTGCCATTATCTCAACTGCTTAGCCATGAAATTACTATCCTTTGTCCAATTCACCATACCATACCCTCGTGTGTATATAGGTGTGTGTGTGTGTGTGTGTATGTGTGTGTGTGATGAGAGGGCATATTTCCAGGAGGCAGACAGAAAGGACACCGGACCTCGCCGCTCTAATCCCATGCCTGAAAGAACTCAAATACCCACGTGCCCCAGTGTGCAGTAGATGTCAGCAAAATACCTGACAGTAGCAATAACAAGTTATAACGGTGTAGTAGTAGTGGTTCTGATCAAGCAGTTTAGGTGGAACACCTAAATGTGACATAGCCAGTTACACACAAGAGGTGAGTAACAGTTATAATCGGTGTGAATATCAATGTTTAATAGCAGTGGTAATAACGGTGTTAATAGCAATGTTCTCATGACAGACCTATGAATCTGATGACTCGTCGTATGAGGGGGTTCAGGTAGCAGCAGTCTCCAGTCACGATGGTCTTCTCTTGGGCCAGTAAGGCCTCTCTGGTGGACTTCATCACGTACATGGACACCTCGCCGATGAAGATCTGCACACCCACAGCCAAAGGTTAGACATGTTTACACACACACACACTAAACACACGTACAGCTTATTAAGACATATGAACACAAACAGAAAACATTAACTGTACACATGCACACACACAGGTTGGAAATATGCACACACTCACGGATGACTGCATTTCTCTCTGGTAACCTGTCTCCCCCTTTAGTAACCTGTCTCCCCCTCAAGTAACCTGTCTCTCCCCCCCAAGTAACCTGTCTCCCCCTTTAGTAACCTGTCTCCCCCTCATGTAACCTGTCTCTTTGCTTCTCTTTCCCACGAGTCCAGCCAACCAAATTGACAGCGGGAGTTACGGCCCTTTTTATTGGCTATATGTCTCAGCCAAAAGGTTGTGGAGCCTGTCTTAAATGTCCTACTTGATTCTGCCTGGCAGTGTGACGGTGTGTGGAGCCTGTCTTAAATGTCCTCCTTGATTCTGCTTGGCCATGTAATGGGGTGTGGAGGCTGGGTGGCCCGTGAAGGGCGGGCCGTATCACCTGACACAGCATTCCCACAGACACACACACTGACACAGACATCCAAGGAGGTGCAGCGAGGAGGAAGATGAGAGGAGGAAAGAGGCGGATCCTGTGAGAACAGCTGACAGAAAGACAAGCTGGGGAGCAGAAGGGCTCAGTGTGACGCACGGATACATCCGTACGCACACACACCACACACACACACACACACACACACACACACCGCACACAGACACACACCGCACACAGACACAGCTCAGTCAAGGCTGAGACACAGACTGCCGTCCCTAGGGCTGTCTTTGCTGTGCGCCTCTCTCTGTGTGGAGGAGCACAGTGCTGCAGTGACCCCTAGAGGACAAACACCTGTCACTGCAGCCTGACTGCCCGCTCCACAAACTGGAATATGGGGACAGACAGACACATACCCACAGACAGACAGACAGACCAGGACACAGACAAACACACACACACAGTCGGTACACTCACAATGGCGGTGGGGGTGCCGGCCACCACGCAGTAGAGGATGAGGGGAGGGATGAAGCTGCTCTCGTCCACGCCAGGGTAGGGCTTCATCAGTTCGGCGTCGTTGCAGAAGAAGCCCTGGACGTGGATCCCAAATAGGTCGGTGCACTCAAAGTAGTAGGCCAGCAGGACCGTCCCCGACATGATCACCAGCTGCACCAGGAGCATGGTGGGGGAGAGGGAGAGAGAGAGAGAGAGAGAGAGAGAGAGAGAGAGAGAGAGAGAGAGGTCGAGAGAGAGAGAGAGAGAGAGAGATAGAGAGAGAGAGAGAGACGAAGAGAAAAGTGGTCAGTATAAAGACAAAAAATGTATCCTAGTCCTCAGCGGTCCTGTCTCGTCGCTGTTCTTAGAACCTAGAGCCCAGAACCCAGAACCTGGATGACACTGGCTTCATATACGATACAGTTAAACCCCATCACCATCTCATTATCTAACCCACAGCTCTCTGACCCTTCATCTGTCTGTCTGCTGCCTTGCTCTCTCTCTCTCTCTCTCGCTCTCCCTCAGTCTGTCCTAATGGCGCTTATGTTTACTTCACTTCTCCTCCTCTTCCTCCTCCCACCTCTCTTATGTTTGTCTGTGTGTGTGTGTATGTGTGTGTGTGTGTGTGTGTGTGTCAGTTATATAAGGCCTTTTGTCCTCTGCTAATGAAGCAAGCCAGCTGAGGCCAGAGGCGACACTACAGTACCCAGGCCAGAGGAGGCCGGTTGGGACCAGAACAAGACAGGAGAGGCCATCGAGGCCAGGAGAGGCCACCGAGGCCATAGAGGCCAGGAGAGGACATAGAGGCCATAAGGTGAGTTGGGTATAGGCAGTAGAACTTAGTAAAGGCTACAGCTGACGTTTCAGACAGGTGAGCACTGGAAGCTGTACTGCAACACATGGCCACTAGAGAGCGCTGTGGCACCATCACATCAGAGTGATCCCCTGTCCATCGAAGTGCTGCTCTGCTACTCTGATCCTGCAGGGGGCAGTACACTCAAATACACTCACCAGTCACATGATTGCTCCCCTACTGCAACACAGATGGTTGGTATGGGGGAGTCCAGCATGGTTGACCAACATACACTCGCTATCTCATTCACACACACCACACACACACACACCCTCGCTCACACGCACACACCTCTGCCAGCAACCCCGCACAGTCACCACCTGAACCAAGAGGATTGTTCAGCACAAGTAGCTCCCCTCCTCTCCTCCCCCTCTCTTCTTCCTCTCCTCCCCTCTGCTCCTCCTCTCTCACTGTCCTCCTCCCCTCCTCCGCTCCCTGTCCTTCTCGCATCCTCCCCTCCTCCCTCCTCCTCTCGTCCCCTCTCCCCTACTTCCCTCCTCCCCTCCTCCTCTCCCTGTCCTTCTCTCCCCTCCTCCCCTCCTCCTCTCCCTGTCCTTCTCTCCCCTCCTCCCCTCCTCCTCTCCCTGTCCTTCTCTCCCCTCCTCCCCTCCTCCCCTCCTCCTCTCCCTGTCCTTCTCTCCCCTCCTCCCCTCCTCCTGTCCCTGTCCTTCCCCTCCAATCACCCTCCCTTCCATTAACGTCTCTTGTAAATGAACATTGCCAAACATCACTAATAGGAGCCTCGCTGGGATCATGCATAAACAAATAAAGCATTAACAAAATGAACAAACAAGCCACAAGCCTGATCTGCTGGAGAGAGATGGAGGAGGAGAGGGGGGGGTCATGTGACAGAGTGCGAGATGGGCACAACTATGGAGAGGCTGTGAAAAGCGACAGATGAAGCAGAGGAGAGAGATGAAGAGAGAGCAGGGGAGAGAGGGAGAGGGGGAGAGAGAGATAGAGAGAGAGAGGCTAGGATAAAAGAGGGAGACCAAAGAGGAGTGATGGAGGGGAAGGAGGATGGGAGAGAGGGATGGTGGGGGAGAGAGATGGCGTTAAGGAAGAGAGCGTGAGAGGGAGGGAAACAGGAAGATGGAGAAGAGACGTGAAAGACAGGAATTAACAGTTGAGAGAATGGAAAATTTGCGTTACAGTGTGTGTGTGTGTGTGTGTGTGTGTGTGTGTGTGTGTGTGTGTGTGTGTGTGTGTGTGTGTGTGTGTGTGTGTGTGTTGTGTGTGCATGTCAGGCAGGTCTTTGATGTGAGTGAGCCTCCAGACATTTCTGTGTGATTAAAGACCTTCAGCTGAGATGTTAATTATCCACAGAGCTCAGCTCACAGTATTGTCTCTATAGCTTACACACACACACACACACACACATACACACACACACACATGCACATACACAGACCATAGCAACTCCAGTTTACCCTTTACACACCAATGTAAGGGATCTCTCTCCTGGTCTCTGTCTCCCTGTCTCTCTCTCACACACACACACTCTCGCTCACACACCACACACACACACACACAGACAAAGACACACCTCTACAAAAATGAAGCAGGGGATGATCGAGTAGCTGCGCTGGGTGTGGTCTGATGCCATGGTGACTCCGCCTCCTGGTGGTGACTCCGCCTCCTGGGACTACTCCAGATCAGTCTGCTGGAGGGGTGAGGGAGAGGGAGAGAGAGGGGAGAGAGAGAGAGACAGTGAACAAGGAGGATAGGCGGTGTACGGTTTAGTCCATTTACTCAAATGAATCACGAATCACAAATCGAATGAAGGACATTTGTAACTGTCAACCATAGCGTACAGGTTAAACAGAAAAACCCTGACTGCGGAGAGGTGGGACAGAGCGTGGCGAGAGGACAGGGGAAGATTTATGACAGCTACAGAGATAGAGAGGGGAGAGGGAGGAGAAAGGGAGATGGTGAGAGAGAGAGAGAGAGAGGAGAGAGAGAGAGAGGGAGGAGGGAGGGAGGGAGGGAGGGAGGGAGGGAGGGAGGGAGGGAGGGAGGGAGGGAGGGAGGGAGGGAGGGAGGGAGGGAGGGAGGGAGGGAGGGAGGGAGGGAGGGAGGGAGGGAGGGAGGGAGGGAGGGAGGGAGGGAGGGAGGGAGGGAGGGAGGGAGGGAGGGAGGGAGGGAGGGAGGGAGGGAGGGAGGGAGGGAGGGAGGGAGGGAGGGGAGGGAGGAAAATGACAGACTGGAGAGTTCATAGAAGATGACAAGCATGGTTGTACATCCGCACCTAACTGGCAGAGACAGGAAATCAGATCCTCAGGAACAGGAAGTAGGAAGTGATTAGATCAGGTTTCATCAGAAACCACTGTTCCGTCTCAGCCTCTCGCTGGACGCAAACAACTGAGGGGCTCTGCAGGCTTCTGGTGGTGTGGATGTGCTCTGACAGAAGTCTGACGGCTCTGCGACAAAGGTCACTAGAACTCTGGACACACAGAGCAAACAGCAGACCTTGGGTGGGGTGTGTTGCCATGGGATGAGTCTGAGCTGAGAGGAAGCCAGACGAGCTGACCTCAGTCTGTCAACAGTCCTCGACACACACACACACACACACACACTTGTTCATACATACACACACTCCACTTGACAC
>CAEFZP010000319.1:27500-30000 GCA_903064625.1 Mallotus villosus
AGAGGACAGGTGTCAGAGGAGCGAACTCCTGTTAACAATTATTGAAAACAGACCCCCCGGAGGTCACCAATAGTAACTCGTCATCAACGTGTGGCTTTTATTAACAGGTTATGAGAGCAATCAGCTACTGGAAGGGAATCATATGTTGCCACTTGAGAAACGTCGGAAGTTACTGCTCAGCCACTACACGAGCCTTCCACCACAAACGCCAAGAGAAACAGACAATAGGCTCTTTGGAAGAAAAAGCAAACAATTCGCCTGCTTTCACTCATCCCTGCCGTAGCCCGTCGAAACAGCTCGAGGAACTTACCGAGCGATGAATGAATATTCCAGATAGGATAGTACTCCATGAAAGAAAATGGGAAATAGTGCCCAAAAGCGCGCATGCTACTCCATCGTATTTCCCACCGTGCCACAGTGCTTAGGTTGATGTGAGCGATAAGAAACACGTAGCCGTGAGTGTGTGTATGTGGGAGAGAGAAAAAGGGGGAGAGAGCGGCGGAAAGATGCTGTGAGGGAGGCGGAGCCAAGGCGCGTAGCTCTCGGGTCTAGTCAAGCGTGCTAATGTGACATCTTACAAGCCGGACGGTCCCACGCCTCTGAGACTGGGGGAGGCAGCTCGAGACAGACACACATCCTGAAATAGAGTGAAACCAAAACATGGAAAGGTAGAGCCTTACCTTGAAGTGCAACTTGTAAGGCCTGTTTGCATGTAGTCGTGTCCCTTGATAGTAAACCATGAGAACAAATGGTAAGTGGTATTTCCAGGGGGGTTTAGAGGGGTTGGGGTTAGAATTAGTGGTAGTGTTTGAATTGAAGGTTTAAGGGTTAAGGTTAGGTGTAGCCGGGGTTAGGTCGTTTCCAGGGGCGTAGTAAGACCCCTTTTACTGGGGCACATGCCCCCAGAATATATCTGCTTTGCACCAGTAAAGAGTTTGAGTTTTAACAATTGACTTTATTAGTCAGTGCATTACTAATTTAGATTGATAATCCCGGAGGCCCGCAGAACTCCATGTCAGCGCGTTCTTCTGAGCTTGCCTATAGCCACTGCAGCACGCACACAGAAGTCCAGGTGTCAGACTCGGCACACAAGTCAGAATCGAGCTATAGGCTAAGAAAACATTACAAAACGAAAGAACATTTCTAAATGATAGGCCAGCAATTATCAAATTAAAACAATATTACGTGAAGCTCAAAAAAGGCGCACTAACTATTGATGTCCCTGCCGAAGCTGATATCAAACGTCCCTGAACTGTATATAGCAAGGGGAGATATAGTGTATATAGTGGGTTAAGCAAGGGGAGATATAGTGTATATAGTGGGTTAAGCAAGGGGAGATATAGTGTATATAGTGGGTTAAGCAAGGGGAGATATAGTGTATATAGTGGGTTAAGCAAGGGGAGATATAGTGTATATAGTGGGTTAAGCAAGGGGAGATATAGTGTATATAGTGGGGTTAAGCAAGGGGAGATATAGTGTATATAGTGGGTTAAGCAAGGGGAGATATAGTGTATATAGTGGGGTTAAGCAAGGGGAGATATAGTGTATATAGTGGGTTAAGCAAGGGGAGATATAGTGTATATAGTGGGTTAAGCAAGGGGAGATATAGTGTATATAGTGGGTTAAGCAAGGGGAGATATAGTGTATATAGTGGGTTAAGCAAGGGGAGATATAGTGTATATAGTGGGTTAAGCAAGGGGAGATATAGTGTATATAGTGGGTTAAGCAAAGGGAGATATAGTGTATATAGTGGGTTAAGCAAAGGGAGATATAGTGTATATAGTGGGTTAAGCAAAGGGAGATATAGTGTATATAGTGGGGTTAAGCAAAGGGAGATATAGTGTATATAGTGGGTTAAGCAAGGGGAGATATAGTGTATATAGTGGGTTAAGCAAGGGGAGATATAGTGTATATAGTGGGTTAAGCAAGGGGGAGATATAGTGTATATAGTGGGTTAAGCAAGGGGAGATATAGTGTATATAGTGGGTTAAGCAAGGGGAGATATAGTGTATATAGTGGGTTAAGCAAGGGGAGATATAGTGTATATAGTGGGTTAAGCAAGGGGAGATATAGTGTATATAGTGGGTTAAGCAAGGGGAGATATAGTGTATATAGTGGGTTAAGCAAGGGGAGATATAGTGTATATAGTGGGTTAAGCAAGGGGAGATATAGTGTATATAGTGGGTTAAGCAAGGGGAGATATAGTGTATATAGTGGGTTAAGCAAGGGGAGATATAGTGTATATAGTGGGTTAGATATAGTGTATATAGTGGGTAAGCAAGGGGAGATATAGCCTAGTAGTGCATTGTGTGCAGCAAGCTTGACAGAAAAAGGAATATGAATAAGGGACTGTGCCTCAGTAGAGTGTCTAACAACGCCTCTGGTCGTGTCCATCCTCATTAGGATAGTAAAACAAACCTGTGTGTGTGTGTGCGTGTGTGTGTGTGTGTGGGTGTGGTGTGTGGTGTGTGTGTGGTGTGTGTGGTGTGTGTGTGTGTGG